>NW_010585030.1:148549-173407 GCF_000705375.1 Tinamus guttatus | reverse complement strand
GAAGTAAATGTAATACTACCCCACTTTTTTGCTCTGCCCGTCTTTTGCCATTTGCTAGCCTTTGTAATAAGGATGTTAAAAGAGAATATTTTCTTGCATTTTGGACAGTCTTGTGTATTCGTTTAATCATGAAATCATCATAACTTTATGCTGTTATCCCAGGCCGTGAGCTGCAGCATCTGAGGTAGAGGTGTACACCTGTCTCTTCCATGGCTACTATGGTGTGGTAATTTTGGTAAAACGGTGGGTGGACAGCGTGGGGAAGAAACCTACCCAGCTGATACAGCCTTCAGTGCTTGAGGTAGAAGCCTACAAAACTAAATCTCAGGCTCCAAGTGACCAGGTGATCTGAAAGTTAGTCTTTGCCACATACTAACATCAAGTTGAGCTATAACTGAAAGACCCTCTGGGAAGATGCAGCTTAAATCAGTCAAAAAAAGCTCTTTTATTGAATAGTAGTCCTACACAGCATGTAGCAAGAGAAAGACCTTTTCTTCTTGGTGCTTTTCCCATATTGTGGTATTTGGATACTTTGCAGGCATACCTGGGGCAGTCAGTCAAGAGAACTATAGATGCTGAAGTTGGTGAGGTGTCAGGGATCCTTCCCAGGATCTCCCCCAGATTTGCACTCTGAAAAATGGTGCATGAAGCCAGAAAATCCGAGCACAGGAATCTCAGAGCCTCTCAGCTATGCACGGGGACAACTCGCATCATTGCCATTCTGTATCTCACTTCACCACCAGTAAAGTGATAGTACAGATGCTTTGCCTTCTTTTCACATGTGTAAGATATACAGGAAACTCTGTACAGGCTATGAGATAGATCTGGGCAGACTATTTGGCTAGAAGCTTATTTTGCTCTTCTGTTTGATGCATTTCCTTTATGACTGCCTGAGACTCAGCTGTTCTCTCTGGCTGTATTATATTATTATCTTGGTTTAACTTTCAAAAGTCCTAAAACATGCCTCTCTCTATAAGCAGTAAATTTAAACAAATGTAAGTCATAAACCTATTTTTACAAAATATAAATCTTCTTACCCTGCACCTGTGGTGCAGTCACAGTTTGCTGAGCATAACATATATGTATGCTAGTCTGAAAATGGCCAGTTGAGTATAAATGGTGAACTGGCAAGAAAAATCAATCACCTTCTTAAATAAACTATGAGGAGATGTGAGAATTAAAAGCAAAATCATCTGCAAAATTTCTGAGTACCTGGGGGCTTGATCTTACTTGTTCCACGGTCCATGGGAGTTTTGCCATAAAGATACTGGAATATTTCTGTGTGGTGCGCTGTCCTCTTATTTGGTGCTAATTTCCCCACAACAACAGAAATTGTTGTGTTCTGTATGGAATAACTACAAACTCATCAGATAGATGAGGCAACGAGCTTTGGCAACGAGCAGGGCAGCTCCCTGCTGAAGCTCAATCAGAGCAGGCCCAGGAACTCACCCACACAATCCAGCACGGATAATTCGCGTATCTCTTGGTTGTGACCCATGGTTGACCACTGGTTAGCCTCGAACCCAGTGGATCTGTGCAGCTGGGAAATCCTTCACAGCCCAGCTTTAGGCACCAAGCAGAAGCACCTGCTTTTGCCTGGAAACAGTAGATGCAAGGTGTGAATGTTGGTCAGCGTTGCCAGGGCTATTTGGTGGTGCTAAATGATCGGAGCTGTGCATGTAGACACTGCTTTTTGGAAACATGTTGAACCTGTATTTATGTCCCAATTTGTTAAATTGCCTTTGAGATCAAAGAGGATCATGGTGATTACTCAGGCTGAACAACTAAAATCTCGGCTTAGAATATCTCATCACAAAATTTCTCCATCAGGTCCATAGCTGTCTATTTTTTGCACATTTATTTGTGTATTTGAATGACTCTTCAGAGTCAGACTGAAGAAATGTTCAGAGTCAGACTGACAACACAGAACAGAGTTTGAACAGAATGAGGAGTTTCGTCACAGAAACAGGTTTCCAGTCTTATCTCTGTGCTCAGAAAATGCTACAAGATCATGCACTAATTAAGGAGGGATTAATTGCACTTATAAAACCACCATTCTTGAGCTGTTCAAGGTCCCTGGTGATAAAGAGGAACTATCTATATAGTAGCAACCACTTATGGAAGTCCTGAAGACAGTAGGATTGTGGTAACTGATTCTTTGGGTCTCATTCACTTCCCCACCTTTATCTGTGCAAAGATGCTTTCAGATATCAGTCCTATGGCTCCCTCTGTACTGGAAGGCAATATATAGAATAACGGCTCCTTTTAATAGTGTTCCAGATATCTTACATTGTAAAAAAAGGCAGAAACAGAATCTCACTCTGGATTCACACTGTTTGAAGTAAAGAATTATGGAAAGTTTGATATTTCTTTAATTCAGAGAGAAGTATGGTTTATGTTATTATATTAGCCAATGAACCGTTATTTAACAATGAAAATGCAAAATGCAGTAAGAAATGCCATGCATTACTCTAAGATTTAGGAAATCGACATTTCAGATATAAAAATAATTGCAAACTTAATAGCAATTAGAGCTGAGTGCATCTGAATTCTTCAAGTTACACTTTGAATAGACTAAATAATTAACATTATAACAAAAATAAATGTTAATTGATTTCATGGTGTGTTATTAAAAGACTCAAAAAGCAGTATTAAGGAAAAATATATAAACTAAGAAGAATGAGTACCATTAATATACGTATTTCCTTATAGGAAAGATGACTGGAAATTAATGGCTTGAGTTTCTTTTTCAAAAAACATTGTCAAAAATACAGTACAAGAAGAGAAGATCTTGAGTGAACATGCAATTCCCAAACGGCATTCATTGTTTCTCCTGCATATAGCTCTGTATAAGCTAACCCCTAAAAACAGTCCCTGCAGTCATCTATCTTTTGACATATAATAATTTCCACAGTGCAAGCCCTTTCAGTATCCAGGCTAAGTAACTTCCACAGACAATAATTTGGGCATGTCCAGGGGATCCTGGAAAACACACCCCAAGATAAAGGCAATCACAAAGGTCCATTTTGACTATTCTCCCCATATGTTCAATTAAGCATTGTACAAATTATAGACTGTTGAGTACTTTCTTAAAAAGAAAAGAATGTTTTAATTACCATTATTAATGGTGGTATAAAATGGTATAAATAACACTTAAGTAAAAAAAAATATAAATGACTCTACCTGTTCTGCTAAAAAACATGATCAAGAAAGCTTTCCGCAAATGTATTTTTTATTTTCTTATTCACCTGTTACTGTCTTTTTTCTTTGCTGCCTTTCAAGTGTAAATTATATTTAGACGAACCCACTAACATGTAATTACATGTATTTTCATTATCTCATAATTTGGCTCAGGAATCTCTACTGTATGCACAAAACACTGATTGCCTGCAGCTGTGGACAAATGAATATTTAGATACACAAGCTAGCTGATGATATAAACCAGAAACTTGGAGAAAAGTCACTCCCAGTCTTGGTGCTTGGTGGAAAAGCTCTAGTGCCTAAGGCACATTTGGAATAAGGGTCTAGATAAAATCATCTCCTGTATTTGTTTTGGCATTAACCCACAACAGTATACAATATCTTTGACTACTTGCAGCACAAATATTTATTTCAAAATGTTTCTGTGATTCAGACCATTGTTCAAATTTAGGAATAAGGCAGTGTAATAGCAAAGTCATGTTGAATGGTATTAATTTTAACCAACTTTAGCAGCCATCACACCCCCAGCCTTCATTTCTTCACAGCTTCGATGTTGACTTAGCAAACGATCTCTTTCAAGTTAAAGAAAAAGGCAGCCAAGACAAATGGAAATCTATGACAATGATTATTTCACATAACTTCCTGAATGAGAAAATAATTTCTGCAATTAACTGGAACTCCTGTGCTTTCTAGTGTCAAAACCAAAGAAGAAAAAAAACACACACACACACACAAAAAAAAACCTTTGATGTCAACAAAATCTATGTTTATGAAAGATCGCATTTTCTACTGTCATTTTCTACTGTGCTTTAAGTGCACAGGATCACGTATGTGTATTCATGATAGAACTTCATTGGTTTTGTATGATTATATCAGAATCAGTATTTCAGAGCTGCCCTCTAGCCAGAGTCTGTCTAGCTCTACACATTTTTCATTACTTTTTTATTATTTGTTCACTATTTATATTGAAAAGAACTCCCAATACCTGAAAGAAGCCATGTAAGCATAATATTATCAATACATTTATCTGCAAAGCCTTGCCAGTGCACTCTGTGAGGCTTCCAGAACAAAAAGGTTGTATCTGGGCATTGTTAATAATTATTAGGAAACTGTGCAAATGTAGCAGTCCTGTCCCAGGGCTTGGTGAGTAAGGTCATGGTACAATAAGGGTTGCAAGCTCTGTAAGCATTAGCTGTATTTGCATATGTCAGAACAGTCTGTGAATACTAACGGCACAAACACTTCACATCTGCTTCTGTTTACTCCCATGCTAACAGTCAAAAGTACAAAAGTACTGTGTTAATTGCTCTGTTACATACTGACTGTTGACACATTCTCCGTAGAGCTTTCATAAATACACTGTTGCAAACAAACTACTAATGACTTCGCTTATTTCCAGCCCATCTTTAAAGGAAATCCAGAACACATACACAGATTAATGATTCCCCTATTTAGCAATGTGCCCTGTTGCTAGCTATTGAGGGGGCTTGTATAAAGACAGTATCAATTAAGTAGCAATTATCTATGAAGTGGGAAAAAAAAAGGTGATGGTATAAATAAGTAATGTGCACGAAGTGAGATTTTCTGAAAACAACTTGAGGTGAACTCTGAGGCAAGGGCACCGACTAGTGAACAAACCCTCTCCATCTGCTCTTCTATCTAAAACCATTAGAGCCCAATTTGAAGTCTGACTAAACAGCAGTGATACCTGTGGGCCTCCATTGAGATTTTTCACTATATATGACATGCCCTGGAGAAATTTTAAAAAAAAAATAGGATGGAAGCTGAGGGAAAAAATAAGACTCCTAAAAACCACCACTAACAAGCTAATCATATTTAAATTTGTGCTTCAAGTTTCTTTTTGCTGCAACACTTCAATATAGAAATATACTTATTTTGTTATTAAAAGACAACAAAATTTCCAAGCCAAATTCACTATTACAGTTAGTGCAACTTTCAGTTTCTGATACTGGTCTACCTGCTCCCAAAGAAGAGAGAACCCCCACAGCGCGATGCCTTCCTTAAAGAGCCAGCACCAAGAGTTTCAAACTTCCATTCACTTTGGGTATTTAAACCTGTCACCCTTTTCGTATCTTTCCAAAATGGTGCTTTCTCCATCTCCATCATTTGGCTTCAGATATTCATTGTTATAAACATGGGGTAGTAGCACTTTATTTCTTTTCTTCAAATGATGTCCTTTAACTTAATTTGCATGGAGGGACAAGATAAAAAAAGGTTAGTGTTGTCTATCTTATTTGTTATTAAATACCTGTCTCTTGCACTTACCTTTGCTCATTTTGACGAGGACAATCAGGAATGAATGACAGTCACAGGGAGCAAACCACTCTTTTATTAACTCAATCTTATTCATTCATGTCCTTTGGATGCTAGACATTTAATCAGGTTCAGTGAAGAGTAATACAGCCTTTTAACTAACGAGTTATATACATCTTTCCTATTGAATTGCTTGTAAAGCTCCCCATTTTCTCGCATGTAAAGCAGCTGGAGATTCACAAGGTAGGTTGGAGGGCTGTTAAGATACTTTCTCTTGCAGTCACTGTGGAGAAAGCCGGGGCCACCTTATGTGCAGGGTCTGTTACTCAAGCTGCAAGTGGTGGCAATCTTCACATCCCTGCCTTCACATGTGACAGTGACTATGAATCTTTCTAACATGATTTTCCTGCAAATATGTTGCTATAAAGCTGCAATGAAGGCAGAAAATCAAAACCATGCCAGACCACACGGAGCAGATCTGTGGGAAGGAAGAGAAAGCAAGTGGGAGAACAGCTAAACTGTTCCTCTGTCTCCCACTGCTGGACAGTCACCGAGAGGCAAGGAAAATCCCTATTATTACTTTAAAACGCCATCCATGTTCAGCTCCTGTAGGCATCCTATCCTGCTTCTCCCAGACACCCAGAGACTTCCACCCCAGCACTCCCCTTGCACACATCTAGTTGACCTTGCATCTCCTCTGGTTGCTGCAGACAAAAGAATAAGCCCAAAACAACTCTGTGCACGGGAACGTGCAGGTGCATAGGGGTGTGTGTGTAGGGTGATGCGTTTGTGTGTGTGTGTGTGCATGTGTGCGTGTGTGTGCATGTGTGTGTGTGTAGCGGGAGGTATAGAAATGGGCCTAACTAAATAAAACCCACTGGGTTACAGAAAGAGGTGGCAAAACTCAGGCTATCCCACCTTAGTCCTTCGAGAGGTCAGACTGTGCCCGGCAAGCGGGTTGTGCTGTCCCCTCCATGGGGCAGACTGCCAGGGGGTGAGCCTGGCTCTGGCCCTGGGAGCTACGCTGGGGAGGGAGAGGGGAAGGCTCTGCCACTGCTGCCCCAGTAACGCTGCGCTTGGTGGAAACTGGTTTTGATTCCAATTAGGATAACGTTACTGAAAGCAGGAGTCTCTCGCCACTTCTTCGTCACAACAGAGCTACAGTGAGCCTTCCTTAGGGAGCGCCTCAAAATCTGTCAAGGTCTTGGTTGGTGGGCTATCTCGTTTTCAAATCATCATCAGATCTTGGAGATAGATCTCACCGTGAATCAGCATAATCAGAAATCAGAATCAATATGATCCAGAGCTTCAGAATTCTGAAAAAAAAAAAAGTTTATGAATATTATTGCACCATGTACAAATAGAGATACTTAGTTGCTCTTAACTTCTGGCTCATCTTTGGCTTTGAGAGCGCTGAACAGAAGCTGAAGAAGGGCTGGAGCCAGGATTCCTCGGCAGTTCTGCAACAGACAAAGTCTGAAGTCTGCAAAACCAGCTCCAGGTTGCAGAAGCTCAAGGTCCCTTGTCCTGCAGACAAAATTCCAGCCACGTTTGGAGAGCCCTGTAGCAAGAGCTATTCCTTGGGATTCTGTGGACTCCAGTTTCTCAACATTAGAATAAATTTTGAAATAACCAGATGAGTAATTCTAAGGTACTAGAAACTGCAGGATTCTTGAGGGTTCTTGAAGGTTCAAACTCTAGTTCCTTAAATAAATGAAGACCCAGGCAACTGATAGACATGTCTCTGCTTTCAGCTCCAAGTCTGACCAAACAGCCTCACCTTCTGTTCTACCTGTAATGCTTGCAAAGG
Source organism: Tinamus guttatus (assembly GCF_000705375.1). Next base: position 166,122 of record NW_010585030.1, on the reverse strand, counting down.
TTTGATTGCTAAGGCATCCTTTTTCCTCTGGGTTTTGATAGTGTCAGTGTTTCTCTCATCTCAGCCATTTCTCATGTACTACAATAATCACCAGCTTCTTTCCACCATTGTGTGGCGACAGATATATATCTATTGCTTGTGTTTGGGATTTGGAAACAATGATTGTTTCAGCTGCTTGCTTCTATGTAGGGAGGTAATTATTTCCTACCATTCTCAAACACACCTCAAAAATCTTCAATCCAGCCTAAACTGGGTAAAATGCCCTGTGTAAATACTACATCTCTGTGTGTCCTCAAACAGTGAAAGGAGGAAATGTTCCTTGTTTTATTTTATAAAGTTATTTGAATCCTTATGTAAAAAACCACAGCATAAACGAGGGCCAGGAATGCGGTGCAGTTCTGATTGCAAAATCACCCTCAGAACTGAGGCAGTTTGAACAGCGGAGCCACAAATCCTATCATGAGAACTGTGCTCATACCAGTGGAGAAGGGATGGTCAACTTGCCACTTGACTCCTTAACTGCCCTTAAAAAAATCCTCCCTGTCAGTCTGGTATCTCCAAAAACCCAACGGACGTGTTGGGAGTACTGTTCCACCAGGCCAATCATGTTGCTCTGGATCTCTCACCCTTTCCTAGAATAGTCTTTTCACTATCTGCCAGATGTGGAGCCACTATGGGTGGGTGATTTAGCAAGTTCCTCATATTGCATGAAATACGAGCATCCCAAAACAATCTGGAAAGCCTACGGTGACTAAATTATTCCAGGTGAATACCGTTCCTCATGATCTTTTTCCCTTTTCAGAGGCTTGTGCCTGTTCACACCATGGCTGGTGTTCCACTGCTTGAATTCTTGGAGGAACCAGTTGCAGCAAACGGCTGTGTTTTTTTTTTTTTTTTTTTTTTTTGATCTGAGAAAGGGTGAGAAACAGTCAGTTTGATTTTATTCGAGCTAGTAAAGGCCAAAAGGATAATGTGGAAGGAAGCAACACTGGAGGACATTCAGGCCCAGATGCTGAGGTATTTATGTATAGTGCACTGTGCCTATAAGCACTTCCTCAGGCACACATGGTCTTGTGCTCAGCCCTTCTCTGAGGGTGGCTGGGGTGATGGAGGCTGCATGAAGGCAGCATTGAGTGTCCTTCCACATGGTTCCCTCCTAGCCTTAGGACCGCATACTGGTATAGGCATGGAGGTAAGTAAAAAAGCACATGTGACCCACTGTCTCAAATGGTACAGCATAACAGAGTACATGTGCCCATTGAAAACCATGGCCATGACTATCTTGCTACTGTGAATGGTTATGGCCAATATGAATCTCCAAACAATTTAAGGGCATTTTTGTGAGGATATTAGGATAGGAACTGTGCTAGCAGTTTGACTGCTTGATACTGTATCTCAGTTCTGTTTTTCTTAGAACTACATACCTCCCCAGGGAGAAAAGGTTGCAGGCCTTGAAAACATGCATGGCAGTTAGGAGCCATGTCTAGCAGTCACCCCAAATCCTCCATTTAAGCATGCCCATGGCCATCATGCAGGAGCTCAGTGCCCGCGAAGGCCATTCCTGTACAGGACATAAATGAACCAAAGCAGCCGGAGCAGCACTGCTTGCCTGTGAGAGAGATTCTCATCTTCCTGTGATTGATGACTGCCTACAGGGGACAGTCCTCAGAGTCTCACTTTTGAAAGTACCAAATATATTGATATCTATCTCCTTTATAAGTGCTGTCAAGACCCTCAAATAAGGTATTTCTTCACTTATTGTGAGCAGTCCAGTCCAGAGTGCTCAGAGCACCCTTAAAGCTCACATGCAAAACTGAACTCATGAAAAAGGCCCCAAAACTCGAGATATCCATCCAATTAATCAGAAAGAATTTCTTTACTGCACTAGTCAAATGAGGAGGTGCTGGGCCCTTCCTTAGGTAGAAAGATACATATTATACATTTTCCCACTTTTTAGGCAAATACTATCGGATTACCATGCCTAGAGACATTAACTTCATTTTATATTCAAATTTAAAATTAAGTTGGGTCTGGATATCTCTGTGGATCTAGCATTAAGTGATTTGACTGAAGTTGTCTGGAAAGCATATGTCACTGCAAGAAACACATCATTCTTCTCTAATATCCTACCTGCACAAATAAAAGATGGTTCTGTCATTCTTGGATACAAATTAAACTGAACCAAATAGCTATAGATGATGTACCAAGTTGTGGTCATCTATGCCCTACTGATATCATAAAAAAATTCAAAATAAAAAGTTTGGTGAAAATTGTTGTTTTAACATATTCAGTTGCAAAATAGAATAATAGTTTTCTATAAATTTTATATGCAATTATCTTTTTTTTTTGCCTTAAATTGTCTTCACAAATGTCTAAAGTGAAGAAAAGTATCAAAACAGAGATACTACAGTGATGGTGGCCAGTCACTAGTGGTGTTTCCCGGGGATAAAAATTGGGTCCAATATTGTTTAATAAATTCATTAATGACCCAGATTATGGGAGAGAAGGCAACCATCAGTAAGCCTGTATATGACACAAAACTGGGAAGAACATTTGACCTACCATTCTTTACTTTGCTACTGTTCAGAGGGACCTTGATAAGCCGGAGAAGTGGAAATATTCAAAACCCAACTGGACATGGTCTTGGACAAGCTGCTCTATCTGACGCTGCTTCATGCAGATGCGTTGGACCAGGTGATCTCCAGAGGTGACTTCCCATAACTCAACCATTCTGTGGTGAGTTACAGAGAGAAAAAATGAAAGTTAGGTTTGGAACAGCTAGCAGTCTGTAGCATGCCAGTAAAATACTAATGCACTTATTCTTTAGCTACTAAATATTAGTCTGTTAAGAAAATGTTTTAGCTGAACCACAGACCTGATTGTTACATATTTGTTTCCAAATTACAGAATTCATAAGCTAAATGAAGTATTTGAAGTATTAAAATAAAAACAACTGTAACATATATATTAACCAATGAAAATATGTACTTTGTGAAAATATATATTCCATAAGTTTTTTATTACTAAATAATGTGCAATTACTTGGACAGAAAATTTCATTGATTTCATTAGAAGATTTTAGGTAGGCTAACTTTCCTTTAAGTTAAGCACAGTGCAGAGAGATAAAGCGAAGCATACCGTTCTTGCTCTTCTCTACAACATATTGCTACCTTCAGAAGCATCTGAGTTTCCAGTTTCCTTTTAATGTAACTAAGCTAATTGCAATAAACTACAGATTTTTCTGTCACTGTAAACAAGAATCTCTGTAAGAAATCAGTGATATGTACTTGTTTCCATTCCTTCAGTTAAACTTAACATAATCAAAAGGCACCATCAACTCCATCAGTAAGATTTAAATATAACTCCAGTTATGGGTATTTTTTTCAGACACTCTTCAGATCATTGGATAACCTTGTAATTTGAACGTGATCATTAAGATAACCAGGAGGAGGCTGTCTAGTGGTTGGTTTGGCAATCACTAGAGCTGACCTTGCTTGCAAACAGATTTTTCTGTAATACCTTACTCTAAAACAAGTTTTTTTGTGTGTCCCAATCAAGACAGCCTAGAACAAACTTTCAGACATGCCCAGTATCTAAATTAATCTGCCTTTAATATCTCATCAATACTGCATACTGTATTCCCGGGCTTCCAAGAGACTGCAGGCTTATATTTGAGAATAGGAACTTCTGGATCTTATACAACTGGATTTGGTCATGAACTGCAGTTCTCGGAACTCATGCTTGTTTCCCAACTATCACCACTCTTAAGATTTTTGTTGCTCTGGTGTTTCCAGTCTCCTTACTCCATCACCTGCATCACATTGTTCTCCATTTCTCTGTGCATTTTGCATTCCTCCCTTAGCACTTTTTTTCTTGTTCTCCCTCACTGAAAATTCACAGTGTCAGTTTCCATATAGATTTCTCCTACTTCATCAGTCCTTTCTGATATTCCTGATTCCTTCCCTTATCTGTGGTTCAACAAGAGTCCCTTCCAAGTAGTCTGCTTCTTTGAAACCACCCCTTGCTGACCAAACAGTTATGTTAGAAACAATTCTTTTGCAGCCACTTCCTGACTTTCTTTAACACTCTGCCATGTTACCTCTTTTCTCTTGCCTAGCAAAACTCACTTTCTGGTGATTTTCACTGCGTACTATTTCAGTGCTGAATATATCCCTGGTTTCTGGTGACTGATATTTTGAGACTCTAATGGAATTCCTCTAAAAGAATTTGCTTTGGGCTTTCTAGTTTAGGTTTATAATAATATTTACTGAGAAATACAGAAAGCTGATGAGAAAAAAATGATGTCCTATTCACCAACGTGTGTTTAAAAAGGAAGAAGAATTTGTCTATGCATTCCTCAATTTTCACACTCCCAGCTTTCAGTTTCATGGCAATCTTAGTCCATTTCATGCTGGAGATGTGTCAAACTGAGAGCCCAAGGAAACGTAAGGATTGACTTGTGAACAAAGGTTAGCAATATCGTTATACACCTAAATAAAATCCTCCTCATTTTTAAAGATCAAAGTCAATCCAAGATATATATTTTTTCTCTCTAATTTACTCAAAGCAGGCTTCTGTAGCTGAAGGTCAGCGAAATGACTCTCCAAACGTAATTCATTCATTTTCTAGTAATGCTGGCAGGAAAGACCTTGGAGGTCACTCCTCTGGTGCAGAGGAGGTGGAGCTCCTCTGCTTATGCTTGTTAAGTACTGAAATGAAGCAAATAACCTCCACAAACAATCACTTGGGAAAATTTTGCCTGGAAAGTCTGCTTTTATATCTGCCTGTATTCCCTTCAAATCTTTGCCTGTTTCTACATCATAGAATCATAGAATCATAGAAAGCTTAAGGTTGGAAGGGACCTCTAGAGGTCATCTAGTCAAGTCTTTGCGTAAGACCATTCACAAACAGCCTTCTTGTACATTCTTTCAATAAGCTATGTGTGTTGTTTTGGTCTTAACCATAGGTGATATTGTAGTATTTTCTTTCAACTATAAATCAAATAGAAAATTGGAAGCATAAGTATTCAGAGTGTAATTTCAAACTAACTTTTCCAAATTAGATGAGCATTTCACCTGCATTTCAGCCTGCATTTCATGAATATTCATGATAGTAAAAGCTGAGTAAAAGCTTGCACATTGCTAGAAAGAAAATAAAAGTTTGATGACAACAGAATCAAATGAAAATTTATTTTAGAACTTGAATATGAATATTTATAAATATTTTTTCTCCCAGTCACTGGAAAAAAAAACACATGCTGCCACTGTGTTCTACTGTTGTTGCCAAAATACACTTTTCTAACTAGGAAGGTCAAGCAGGTTCTTTGCCTGCAGCAAACACAAGAAAACTAAAATATCATAGGGACTTCCATGAAACTGGATGTGAAGGAAAGAAGAGGTGGTTACTCTATCCAAGCCTTGTTTCCATCTTTCCTGATTGCCTTTCAAGGAACCTATTCACAAAGTCGCTTATCATCCATCTAACCTAGTAACATGCAGTGTTATGACATTACATTGCCTGCCTTGTGGTCTACACCAAGGTCCCAGTCTTATGAACACTTACAGATTCACTGAACCTGTCAATGGCACATATATAATGACTTTATTGGAGTATCTACTTGTTGTTATGCTGGACAAGTCTTTAACTTTCTAAGAGTACAGGAGCTACTTTAAAATAAAAAGTATGTATAGTGCTATATACAGCAATAGAGATTTTGCTTATTTCCTTTACTGCCTTTTCTTCATCACCATTTCAATTTCCAAAATGTTCTGACCATTTTCAGATCATTTTTTTGTAACTTATTTGTTGTTTACATTGCGTGCTTTTTCTCTCTCTCTCTTTTTTTTTTTTTTTCTGTTAAGCAGAATCATCTCTTCTTTTATTAAGCATTTACTTTGTTTTGCTTTTCTTCTGCTCCAGGCTGAACATTGTACCCTGCCTATTCTCTCTGCCTCTGTAATGCCATCTGTGTCTTCTCTCTATGGCTTCTCCACTAATCTTCATTGATAATATAATTCATAAATAATACTTAACATTTACATATCCTTTTACAAATATTAATTAATTAGTGCTCATGTACTTGTATAAACCATTGTCCTCATTTGACAGATGGGGAAACAGTAGAGAGGATGCTGTCTGCTCTCTGCATTTATGGTGCCCAGCACAATGGGCTCCTACAATATTTGGTTTACAGTCATTACTACACTAAACATTAACAGGAGCAATATTAAGTGATTTAATCAAAGCAGAAATCAGAACCACATTGCAAGAGAGGTGTCCCTGCACTCATGTTTCATGCTTATTCCAGCACAGTAAATTGCTCTCTTGACACTATCTATCTGTGTAGCTGGTTAAGCATTCTCCATCACTGAAGCAGCTGGACGCTTCCCAGATGTTTTAAGGGAGAAAGCTGCTCTGTCAAAGTAGGAATACAAATACTATAGAAGTACAATCTTAAAAAGAGGGGGGAACAAAGAAGAAAAAAAAAAAGAAAAGAAAAAAAAAAAGCTTTGATAAGTCTATATTGCTTTGCAGTTTCTAGGTGCTAATATAACAGGATAGTCTGGGAACTTCCTTTCTAAAAGAGATATTATGATTAACCTTATCATGTTCAGTGTCCAAAATCAGGGAGCTGCTATCCCAGGTTTCCGGAACTCCAAAGACTCACTGTATTTACAGTTGTGAACTTCTATATATTGCACTTTAGTGATCTATTTAACTAATTACTACAGTAGCACAGCAGCTGTTGTATCATATTCTAACTTAATATGTATTTACCAGTCACATTATCAGATTTACACAGAGGTTGTTTTTGCCAGAAGCACAGAAGTAAGTTCCAACACCATGAACCATGGCAATCAAGGTACTTGCAGTCTGTTGCAGTGCCTCTACAGGAAATGTGAAGGAAAACCTCTCAGAAAAACCCCAAAGCTTCATCCACAGAAATAGGTACAAATTCAGTGTTACAGACAATCCAGACACAACTGTAAACAATACGTCTGGCTGCCGTTGTGCCCAAGTTGCGCCCCACCACTCTAGATCATGGCACTACACTGAACAGAAATCAGGGGACAGCGCGGTGGGAAACAGCAGTTGGAGCTCAAATTTTAAGATCAGAAAAAATAATAATCTGAAACAGTCCCCTGAAATTAAGAATTTAACATATTCAAATACCTATATGCCTACGAACATACTCACACCTCTCATACCTGCTTATGATTCCCCTGAGCAGAAATTTCCTTCTGGAATTTCCTGGGAAGTGAGAGTGTCAAAAATGCAAGTCTCTGGCATAGGCATTACTGAGCTATTCCCTTGCTTGGTAGCATTGAAATGAAGGTGCAAAAAAGAAAAAAAAAAGAAAAAAGTGTGTATATATATATATATATATATATATTTCCATATTACATTAGTAAGAATCCCCAGGCAGTAAGTCTGAGCCCCAGGAACAGTGCCCTGGCCAAGGGCAAGGGGAAGCAAAGACAAAAAACCTGCTCTGCAGCCACACTGCCAACCATGCCCCTCAAGGCATAGTGGTGGTGAGGGAAAGATTATGTGCAAGATATTTTCCAAAATATATGGTCGCTCAGTATAAATATAAACCAGTGACAGCAGAAAACTAAAGGTTGAGAGACCAGTTTTGTTGTTACTCATTCAGAGCTTCCCACTATGCTAACAAACAGCTTCACCTCGAAAGAAAAAAAAAATCCTAAAAGGGGATATGGTTGCCAAATACCAGGTGCCATCTAGTGGTTGACATATAAACTGTAGCTGTGTACTCCAGGGCGCGGTGGAAAACTTGCTTTGCAAACTCTTTATCAAACAAGTTACGGTTCGCCTTTGAGAATCAGTTTTGGGCACATCCCAACTTTGGCTACCTTGAAGTTTGCCAGCTCTCCTCCACTTGCTCTAACCACCCCTCACTCATCTCTACCGCATTTCATTGGGAAAGACCATCACTTGTCAACATCATGACAGGTGTGGGCCCAGGGATCCTCGTCGCAGGACCCATTCAGTAGTATCTGTGCCACGAGCATAGGCCAACAGGTGAGCTCCACACAAGGATCAAATGGCACAAGAGTTCTTGTTTAACCAACTGTTTATAAGGTGTTTGGGAATTGCTATACTTTTTTTTTCTCTCTCTCTCTCTCTCTTTTTTTGACAGTATCTCTCTTCGGAGAGATGTATGTATGAAGTTACTAGGTTCTAGTCCTAAGACAGAGAAGAGAAGGTGATGGACTGATGTCATCTGTGAGCAAGTGATAGGAAGTTGTCATTTCACAGCCCCAGAAATACACTCAAATCCTCTTTTGCACCTGTCTCTCTGTGGCCTTGGGTTATCTTTGTTCTGCTGTAATGTCATTAGCTACAGAAGACAGCTGATTTTGGGAAGATCCCAGAATTCCTCTAAGCAACTACATGAGCAAGAGTCACTCAGGAAAGAAACTGCAGAGTTTGAGTTTCATCAGGCAAGAAATCTTCCTGCACTGACTTCCAGTCGAAATTTTGAGTGCCTTCTTATGAACTGAAGACTAGAAAAACAGGCTATGCTTTATGGCGTAAATATTAGCCTACAGGAGAAGTCTAGTGGGGCCAGACCTTATTCCCATGAGTAGTCTTTTCCCTTTTGTGAGGAAGGTTTTGTAGGTTCTTATCAAGAATTTAAAAAAAAAAAAAAAAGGCAAACATTTGGGGCAAGGTGTGCACACATGCACATATTCTCAAGGTTAAAAATCCACTCTCTCTAACTTTTTACCAGTCAGAAGTGCACTGACAACCCTGAAGATTCTGATAGTAAAAAATACCAGTCATTCTAAAAATGTCTGTAGCAGGCTCATTTGACTGATAACATCCAGCTGCTTCACAAATTCATTAATAATTAAATTAAGACCATCTGAAAAGTTTGCTGAAGAGTTTTGCTTAATATAATTTAATAAAATGCAAGGAAATGGCTAAGTTGTTCAGTTCATGTCTTGTCTCCATGGTCTTGACTTGGCTGTAGTGAACAACTTGACTAAGATTCACTTTTTGGTCATTCACCTCCTTGGCATTGCTCCTGTTTCAGATACTCTTGCCTCAGAGGCACTGCCCACAGTTGATGTTGCCCATGAGCTAAGCTGCTGCTAATTATGTATAATGTTGAGGTTATGACACAAGGTAGTAGCCATGAAATGGTACAAAAGCCAAAGAATATACCCCATCAGTTGGACCAGCATCCTCAGAGGAGCCCATTTAAAAGGATAATATCCAGTACCAAGAGAGCACTTGTCCCTTTCTCTCTCCCACCCTCCCATATAATCTGCCACAGCCTTATTCTTGTTATATACGACCCACTAATCGAGACATGCACATCCACCACAGAGAGACTAACACCCTGAAGAATATGATAAAGTTGACTGCTATAGAGAATATAAGCAAACTGCCAAATTGGTTATCTAGTAGTCAGGTTGGGAGGGGAGATATTGGGAAAAAAAAATCTCTGCACACGTTCCAAAATCCTAATCACCTAGGATGTTCTAAGCATCAGATACCTAGTCAGCTTCCATTTGCTCAATTCTCCTGGCTCCATTACTCATGCACTCGCTGCACAGCAGCCCAAAATTTAGCTCTCTTGTGTCTGTAATTCAAGTGTTAATGACTCAAAAAAGAGTGGGCATTCAGTCCCCCAGCTTAATGCTGATTCCTGATTAGTACACAGGTGCCTCCTGCACTATTTTTGGGGACTTTTCTTTTGCACCACGGCTTACCACACACCATGAGGGAAGCAGAGCAAGTACATACAAAGTTTTGATTATGTCCCAAAAATGAAGTGTAGCACTTAGGCATTGCTTCAGTGCCAACTGATTTGTGGATGCCCAGCTTTACTTTTGTCTTTTACCTGAAATGAAATGTTTTACAGAAAACTTGATATGTGTGTACGTACAGATGTGTGTACACAAATACAGGCTCAGTGTGTGCTAGCACACAGCTTCCAGATCAGAGCTGTCTGTCCTTAGTTTCTTACTAGGGACTTGAGGACAGTATAGTAGTCTGGTATAGGTGTGCTTGAAGGATTTTATAGCCATCTTTATCAATCATATGGGTGATTTCACAGAAAAGAGTTTCACTAAAGACATTTCTTTCAACATTCCTGTGTGCAGCTGATAGCCCTGAAGATATAAAGACACTGTGTTGTTTAACATCCTCTCTAGCGACTGAGGGACTAAAATGCTTGATATATAAAATTAAATAAAATAAGTTTTTATTAGCCTCTGATTTCAAAGAAGAGGCTAAGTATGTATTAATGATTCTATAGTACTCCATATGATGAGGATCTGCTAGTGAGGCTATACCTTTTGTTCTTAACAGCTGTTCCTCAATATTGCTCTTAATGGATTGGACTTCTTATATTTTTTTATTAGTACAGTTACTTTCTCTCTTCAGCAATCTGTATTTTCTAGCTTCTGATTTGTCCTTTCCCCATTTTCTTTTGTATTACAAGTTTTTATCAATTAAATCAGAGGTTTTATAATATTTTTTTGTCCTTTTATGAACCATATAGTGTAGCACTTCCAATTTCTTTTCTAACAAAAAGAAGAAAGGCAACATCTTATAAAATACTCAAAGTTATCAACAACTGTTCTAAAAACTTCCAGGTGTTTGACAGAAATTTTGGCTAAAGTTTTGTAGAAGCACTTAATCTTAAATCAAAACATTTTATTTATGAGCTATTTGTGAGTGAGAGTGTACCTTTGGGAGCTGGCAAGACCCTCTGAAGGGATTTCTGTTTGACAGTTAAATTCTTTGTAAGCTACCTAAACTTATAGCTAGAAGTTAACTCCGGCCTATCAATCGGTGGTGTTTCCCAAATTACTGGTTGATCTCTTGCACTTGTTTCTATCAGCTAGAATGACACTACAGACAGCTGCACATACATTAAATATTTTCCTCATATTACTTTTCCATGTGAGCCATTCCTGCAACTGCCACAGGGATGTTACTCAGTCAGGAATGGGAAGGGAACTTAGCCACAAAATGTCAAGCAGGAAGAAAAGCAGCTTGTAAGGCTGCAGCCGTTAAGCTGTGGTCTTCCCTATGAAAGAGCTCAAAAACTTCTCGCCTAGTGTTTGATATGCGATGTAATTATTGTAGAAACAAACAGTGAATAAGGAAAAAATTTTACACAAAACATCTCTGAACAAAGGAAAAAAAGCTTTAATCTTTTCTCTGAAGTTAGATTGAATTACAGCATAAGAGGCTGACTGCAAACACTTGTATTTGTAACTTTTCTCTCCCATGAAGTCCTTGACTTCTCTGAGAGGGCTCTCTGCTATTTACTTTTTCTCATGTCTTTCCCATATCCACTCAATGTTTATACAATATTTCTGATAGATTTACCTTCTGCAGCAGTTGTTCCACAAAGATCAAAAACAAACCTAGAGCATTTTTTGTAGCTGTGGATTAAGGACTGAATCGTTGTTGTTGTTGTTTTTAATTGCATATTCAGTGCCTTTTTTTTCTTTTCCCCATCAAAATATTCAGCTATGCCAAAAAAAAAAAAAAAAGTATTTAAAATATATTGTTTCCTTTTCTGAAATGGTTAACTAAAAGCAAAAAGCGAGATTTCCAGGTAGACAGAGTGCAATCACAGAATGAAGCAGAGGAGAGGATCCACAAGAATCTGACTCCCTGTGCAATTCTTTCTGGAAAAGAAAAGCTACTTATTGTGAGTAAAGATCGCGCAATTTAGCTATATATCAATAATCTGGTAATATACAATGTATATAGATATCAGTGGTCATGAAGACATCCCGATCACTCTTCTAACAAGAAGGATTTTGCATAGTGTACAGATAATGTTGAAAGCTATAGGCAAGAGTAAAAATGTTTTATTATATAAACTACTATATTTATTTTCCTGTCCAGAAACTTCATGGAAGTCAAAGTTAACAAAAACTTGTTTTCTGTAGCTAAATATTTATACTACTATAAACTTAACCCTGTTACTGCTTTGCTGAGCTTCATACCATATTCTGTCACTGTTAAGTCCTTTGTGTTGCCAAGACACCTGCAGACACCTACAGACAGGGCACCAGCTTCCTCATGCACCCCCTGCCAGTTTCTGGACCAGGTGAACTCCACAGTTGCCCAATTCCTAAATCAATGATAAGGAAAATTGTAATGCACATGGAGTAGGACAGGTCGTTTCAGTAGCAGCCAGTCACTAACACATATCTGCAGTATGACTCAGTACCTACACACAAACAGCAGTGAAAATATTATGAAATTTCACTGTCACTGTCCGCAAAAATGTTCTTCTACAGAAATAAGTGTCTATGTAGTTTTAAGTTTTTGGAGTGTCCTTGGACTTCAAGCTGTTGCAATGTAGTGTTGCAGTTTTTTCCATTTTCTTTAACTGATGGCTATGATTGCAACTGGGTCAATTATTTATTATTAATACTGCATTTACTATCCTGATAAATTCTTTGAGACAATGGACCATTAGGTAGTATGAGCCTGACCATTTATGAGTGAGCAACTAAACGGCATTATATAATTTGAGTCAATTTCTCCCAAAGAATCCATGGAGCGAACTCATCAGAATTACTCATTGTTAAAGGAGTGCCTCAGGGTTTAGTACTTTGACTTTATTATTTTTTTCCGTTAGCTATTCAAAACCTTGGTTCATTTGTAGGAAATGCTAATTATCCTTTCTCTGCTGATATCCCACTGCTGTTTTATAAGCACAGCTTTGCTTGTACAACTTCAAAAGAAATCTTCAAACTCAATATTACTAAGTTCGAATATTATCTAATTAACCTCCCAGTCTGTCATGCCTTGTTGGTTATCATGAAATAATCACAGCCCCTCAGGTGTTGAAGCTCTAGATGCGGCTAAGTGCCTCTAATTCCCTAAGGGGGTGATTAGCTCATGATAACAATGCTCCCTTGAGTTGTTTTATTGCTTTTATAAAAAGACTTTATTGTGGGGGAAATGTTTATTTTTATGCAGGAGGAAGATGGAGCTGACAGTTTAGGCTGGTGAGTGACTGTAGCTGTTACTCCTGAGTTGTAGTGCAAACCTTGATATATTTGCTCATTTATGATACTCCTCCTCCAATCCCAATGTAGTGGCTGGGAATTAAGCTCCTAGTGTGGAGAGAGAAAATAAATACTTCTGGTTCTGCCAGAGGTGAGCAGTTAAAACAAAGCAAAATAAAAGATTCCTTCTGCTCCAGGGATCATAACTCAACAGTCTGAAGTAGTTAAATGCTTTGGAAGTCACTGGATCAATTTCCATGCATTGTTTCCCCCCCACCAAAATCTTTGTCTAAGTATGGAAAACAGAAAGTTCAAGTCAGTAAGTTAGTAGATGAAGATTTCTTACAAAATCACTACAGTTAGCAAAATTTCTAAACATTAAAAAGCCCAAACATTTCAATAAATATGTTAATTGTAACTCTCTAATCATTTGCTTGACAGCCTATGTTATCTACTTTCTTAACACTGCTGCTTTAGATCTTTGGTCTCCCCTTTTTGGCTACAAATTGTACACCACAGAACATTGCTTTTACAATATCTCCCTGCACACAGCCCTATAATAGATACTGTGTCTTCCTAGCAAGCTGACTTTTTATGTAAGCGAAATGACTTACCAGTCTAGCCCGAAGATTTGTGTATGTGAAACCTCCTTATGGACAACTGGCTCGCTGATTGCATGGAATTATAATGCTCTGTTACAGAGATTCATTAATGATGAAAGGAGAAAAGTACCCTTAATTGACTAAAGAAGGGACAGAAAAATGCTTTTTTTTCCTTGTATGGAACAACCACAGCAATATGCCGATTTGCACAACAAATATACTGTAAAGAGCTGCTTATTATAGCTAATAGTATAGAATTTTGTCAAAGATTGCTAAAGTAGACACAATACCTCTTTCTGGGTATTACTGTGATGGTAGTTTACAGATTCATTTTCTGACTTCCTTTCTATTTTCAGTAAGAAGAGTTCTGTGAGATTTTCCAAGCCTTAGGATATTGACATGTGCATTTTTTTTTAGAATGTGTTCTTTTATTTTGTTATTGCAAATAGATCTTCAATATCTTCCTTGTGTATCAGAAACGACCTATTGTTAAAAACAATCTATTTACTGCAGTAGGTTTATAGAAGCCCGGCTGCACAGCTTCTAAGCATTCATCTATTCTCCATGTTGCCTATGACATCCCAAACTTCTTATCAGCCTGATTTAATATTTGGTTTTACATATTTGCATATAGTTTTGAATCCTGAAGTACTGAGTGACTACCCTTCTCAAATCGCAAGGATTGTTTCTTGCTAACTTTACTTGTAAACATAATCTTCAATATTTCATCAATATTTATTAGTGTCATTTTGTCATGATCCGTAATAGGCAAGGGAAAATGGCACCTAAAAACCATTCCCGCTGCGTAAAACTGCAGCTGGAAAGCAATGCAAATGCAAGAAGATTTGCATACTAGCTAAAATTTTAGGATACTTGTCTAAACAGACTGTGATCCTAAGTTTAGAATTAAGTTTAGAATTTACTGTTGTCTGATTCAATATTATCTTTGTGTGTGTGTGTGTGTGAAAAAAATCAGTTCAATTTACAAATGTTCTGGTATTGATATTTGGCAAAAGAATGTTGAGTTTAAGAAAGACATGTATTTATTTACACAATATCATTGTCTTAATCATTCCTTCTGCTTTATCTTTTTATTGCTAACTACTTCCCAAAAGTGTAACAGCAGTATATTTCCTCAAGTTTAAAAAAAAAAAGAAAAAAGAAAAAAAAGGAAAACTTGGCTTTAACAATAGGAAAATCTTTCCTGTCTGAACGAAGTTACAGTAACTAATCCAGACATTTCATGACCATGTCTTTGGTGGGTTTCAGACAGGGCCATGTTATATGTAGTGGATCAAAGTGTTAAAATATTGCAGAGTATTGTTGTCAAAGGTGACTCTGAAGAAACTCATACATGGTATGTAAGCACATTTTGTTTCCTAGGTAACAGCTCTAAGTAATAACAGTTCCATATAAAAGCTGCATAAGGGAAGCCATTTGCAGCTCACAACTTTTACTGATGAACAATACTGCCTATTTTTGAGCATCATTATTTGGCACATCATCTCTTAACTGCGATATAGACAACCATGTATAAAATCTTCTTTGACAAGCACTCTTGTAATTTATGTACATGGGTGACAGTTATGAAAAACATTTTCTCAGTTGGATTGAAATGAAAAATTTTGAAGGTAAGCTGGTGAGCAGACTGTTCTGGAGAGAAAGTTCTAGATGCTTCTCACAATCATTAGATAACACCTGACCTCAGAACAAGCAACCTGACCTGAAGAAAGAGAAACCGGCCAGCAAGTCTTTCTATAATTGAGCTATTCAGTACTCCACAAATAGGTCCTCAGTAGTCAACAGCAGTACTTTACATTTATAATTTAATTCTTGAATTCTTTTCTTCCCATAAGAGAAAATGAAGTATTGTTATCACAGAAACAAGGAAGGAATGGACAGGTCTAATAAATTATAAAATTCAATTTACTCCACTTTACTAAGAAATTCTCATATGTCAGTGTTCTGTACCCTCTGAGTAGGTTCTTTTAGATATTCCACATATGGAAATACTAGTGTCTATTACCTTTGAAGGTATTCAATGTTACATGGGATTTTTTATTTAGCTGAGTGTTACAGTCACATACTGAAATCACAGTAAAAGTATACAGACATAACAAAACGCAGCAATTGCAATATTCTATTCAATCACAATACCAATGTGATTTCTATTAGTGATTTCTATAATAGGTTGACCATCATAACACTGGAGGTCCCCAGTCACTGGGAAGGAATTCGTGGTTTGAAAGCAGCTCCAGTTCAGCTCAAATTCCTTTGTTACTTGTTCAGTTTTTATACACTATTTTGTGCCGAGACACATATACCTTTCCCCCATGCTGGTCTTGCTACTCTCAGGGAGGCGTTTACACTTTTTTGAATGAAGAAACCTTTCCAGGAAGAAACATTTACACCAGCTGATCACCTCAACAGGTACAGCTTCTTGTCTAACACAGATGTCCTCTTCTGGTGCCCTTGTGTTGAGATGAAGTCAGTTCTGTGTGCAATAGTTGCGATTCATGAGCCAAATCCTACCCTACTTATGGGGCACCTCGCCCCTTGAGGCTTCTACCATTGTAGGGGTTAATAATAACTCATAGCAATAAAGTTTTCCTTAAAGCTCATTTCCCTTTCCAATCATATTAGTTAAATACATTTTAATATCTTATTGTCAGTCCAAAATAAATGTTTCATTTAATAATTGTTACCCTATCACTTAGGTTCCAAGAGTGCTTTGCATATGCTCTGTAGCTGTGTCTGTGTATACGTTGCATATACATTTGCACCTCTTCTCTATAAATGAAGTAGCATGATTAAGTTTATAAACAAAATGTAGATGCTTTTGTGATTTTTACTGTAATGAAAATATTGTCTCTTAATGAACCTTAATGAAATAGTACTTTATGCATGGTGTGAAAAGTTGCCAAGAGGTGTGAAGCAATTATTATGATAAAAAGCATGAGTTTTGAAGAGCCATATTTCTCTTGTGAAGAGTGTATGAGAAAAAGCAGAATGAAGAAGTCCTTAGGGAAAAAATTAATTTTAATAAGCTTCTGTGCATGCTCAAAGACAGTATAAATCTAAGCTCAAAGTATGATATGTAATACAATAATCACCTAGGAAGCTAACTTGAAATAGGAATGCTGAAAGAATTGCTTTGCAAGAACTGTTTTCACTGTTGAATGATGAAAACTTCAAGCTGGAAATGACTTTTGTTAGGTCCCTGCCACTCTTTCTTCTCAGAGAGAAGGACTTACATGTTACCGCTTCAAAAGCACTGTTTTGTTGTTCTATTTTTCCTTATATTTTTCTGGGCTACTTTCCATAGTCCTTATGTTTTTGACAGGGTCTACTTCCAGGAAAAGGAAGATTTAAATAAATATGGATCCTTACCAAAATTAATACATGTGATTAGTTTTTGTTTGTTTGTTTGGTTGGTTTTAAAAAAGCTTAAACTCACTGATGCCTCTGTGTCCTTATAAGGCTGTAGCTTATTATTTTCAGGCCTGTTATTGCGCAACAACACCAATATTTAGGTGGTAAGAATTCAGAGGAGAAAGTTTCCTGGTGGAATACCAACATTCTTTTTGTAGATGTGTATTCTTCTACACACCATTGAACAGTGTTTCCTCCATGGAATTTCTGTCCACGTGTACAGTTTCATGAAGGAAAAAAAAAAAAGAGTAAGCTCCTTCCCACTCTACAGTTATGCAGGAACAAGAAGATATATGCAGCATAATATATAGAAATGACACCCTGGAAATACCTGAGAAATCTTCTAATTTAGTCTTTAGCAATGCCATCCAACCATTCCTTGATAAGAGGTCTCTCCTCTCCTCTCCTTTCCCTTTCCCTTTCCCTTTCCCTTTCCCTTTCCCTTTCCCTTTCCCTTTCCCTTTCCCTTTCCCTTTCCCTTTCCCTTTCCCTTTCCCTCTCCTTTTCCCTTTCCCTTTCCCTT
>NW_010585030.1:126288-148381 GCF_000705375.1 Tinamus guttatus | reverse complement strand
TTCCCTTTTCCCTTTTCCCTTTTCCCTTCTTTCCCTTCCCTTTTCCCTTTTCCCTTTTCCCTTTTCCCTTTTCCCTTTTCCCTTTTCCCTTTTCCCTTTTCCCTTTTCCTTTGGAAATAGTTACCTTAAGTTATCTGGTTTCCATCACAAACATATTTGAGCACTCTTAAGACTTTCCCTATCTAAATAGACTCTACTTGCCAAATTTCAATCAGTTTTCTACTGGACTGCCAAGAGCAAACATTCCTTGTTGTCTACTAGTCTTCTATACCTCCTATAATCTTGTCCCCTTGATGAACTGTTAAGAAAAGTTGCAACTAATAAAGTCAGTAATAAACTGACTCACTCTCTCTCTCTCTCTCTGGAGATATATATATATATATATTCCAGCATGATAAAGGAAAGCCATTAGGTCTAATGCAGGTAACCAGAAGTAGAAGAATTCTGTCCTAACCAACGACCATTTTACTTCGGGCATGTTGGTAGTAAGGCATAGGGATGGGTATTTGAGAGCAGGTTTTCAAGAATGTTTCTTGATCCTTTTCTGAATTTACATAGCTGTCAAAATGTTATCTCTCTGGTGTCCATGGATACTCGGAACCAGTTGGCCAAGTACGGACAGCTCATCTCTAACACTGATGGCCTTTAGTTGTAGTGCTTGAAAGCCACTTGCATAATTTATATGTTTTCTGGTCACTGTCCTGCTGACAGGCTTCATAAGGAAGATCATTTTTCTCTGTATTTAATTTTCACTATCTAGCTATGCTTTTACACTTCCCATTAATTCATTTTCTTTAGCTATTCTTTCTCTTATCCACTCATCTTGTATGTGTGACTAATTTTAATTACTGTGGCATTCCCAGATGGGAAGCTGACAGGAGGCTTGATATTGCTTTGGATTGGTGCCCAAAAGAACTGCAATCTCATTGGCCACTTGTGGATTTTCAAGTAAGACAACAGAATATTAGCAATAATATAAAGCAAACCCATTTGAGGAGTGCTATAACTCTGAGGTGAAGAATGCCCCAGAGTTTTCTCACATAGAATAAAAGCAGGATACTAATGTTACGTCTACACTGTATCTGATGAAGTTAACTTAGAAAGTTGACCAAACCGAATATAGTCCATGCCTTGGCATGTGTCCACAGTGTTATACAGACAATCTGAGTTTGGTTACTAATCTTAGGTTGTAGTTGCTCTGTGTTATGTGATGTTGGGTCCTTACAGGAAGGCACATTTCTGGCTGCCCTCTCTATCTCTTACCAACTGTGTGTTTACTGTTGCAAAGGCAGATGAACAAGTTTACAAAGCAGTGAAATTGGCATTTATGTATGATGCTGGTAGGGAAAATAGAGGAAATAAATTAGGAATTCACCTCAAAGGCAAAGGACCTCAGAGCAGCATCTGAAACTAAAAATATAATTTCTATTTATCTTAGCATATTTCTCAGGCATTCCAACAGATATGTCATATAAAGAGCAGGAAATTGCTCTGAAGTCCAAAGTCCTCGGAGAAAACTGTGATTGAAATTTGAACCTCATCTGCATGCAAATAGTACTTGAAATCCTAAGAAGTAATGCACACACACATTGAGAAAACTGGAACGTACAAGAGTGATTTCACTATAGTACAGTGGAGAGGACTTCTAGGCATGTAAGACTGAAAGGTTTTGAGCAAAACTTGTCAGTTTAGAAACTGTCAGAAGAGGTAGCAAGTCATCAGCTGGTCATTGGCAACAGCATCCTAGCCTATCCTTGATACAGATATTCTATTATAAAAGGAACTATCTTGTGGCCTTTGTGAGTTGGAGTTAAATGTCATCTGTTTCTGAATCAGAATAAACTTTTGAAACACTTTTTTGCCAATTAACCTACTGAGCAGCTCTCGTTGATTACTTCCTTGGCTGCCTCAGCTGCTTATGCAAGAGCAAAGATTTTTCTGAAATATATTTCAGTGCTTTTATTTTATCATTAAGTTACTCACCAATGTTATTTCATATTTTTCACTTTTTTAATGGCCAGGTCACAAAATGAGGATGCAGGTAATGGGTCTCTTTATCCTCTAACCTGCTCATTAACTTGGGAGGTATCAAAATTGTAAGAATCGTAATCTTTTTTCCAGCAGAATTTCCTGGATGTTTGCTGTTCTGCTTCTGATCATGGTAAGCTGCAGCTCAGGGCTACACAGCCTGATATCTCTTTCATGTCTGATTCATGAATGATTCTTCATTCATCTCATCTTCGAGCATGGTCTCTTAGACACTGTTAGATCAAGTCTAATGAATCAGGCTCCAAACTAAAACTTCCTTGAAGCAGTCCTCCCAAAAGCTCAGTATCTCCAATAGCAATTTGCCATGTGGGAAACATAGACTCAGTTTTGTCTAGAAGGATGTGAACCTACATTTACCAAGACACTTTCATAGCCACTGGGTTGTCAGATATCTTTAGGTGAAATATTCATCAGAACAATCTCCTCCATCCTTAATGTCAGCTGCTAATATCCTTGGGCACTTAGTGTCCTAACCACTAAGTCAGTCACACAAACATGAAGTCCCACTACCTCTGGCTCCAAGAATACATAACTAGTCTATACAGACAAAATCAAAATGTTCTGCTGCCCTCTGTCATAGCTTGATGAATACGTATTTCCTTAGGACATGATGTGAATTTGAATTACAAATGTTTGGACTAAGAAAAAAAGACTTTTGCCACTATTATTTTTACAGAGTTTTGGAAAGGAGACTTATCTCAATTTGCAAGGGCTTAGATTCCAAGAAAAAGGTTCAGGAAAGCAAATCTTGGATGGAAATGGCATCTTCCAGCAATAAACTGTATAATTAATGCACAGTCTGAAACATGGTCCCATCCTTCTTCACCATTTCTGTGGGAGAATCTTAAACATGGAGCTTGACCACTTTATAGCCATTTAAAGGGAGCTGTATATATTGTCAGGGAAAAAAAATCACACTGTAAGTTATTGGTACTCAGTCCATTGGTATTACAAAACAAGATTGCAAGAACGGAAGTATGCTGTCATAGAATGAAACTGAGTTTAAATGTGCTAGGCCTTTAGAAGCCTGATCCTCGGAATAGAACTGATCTTATTTGTAAACCAAATTCGTAAATCTGGTAATTTGGTAATGGCAACATAGAAATATGCTAGAAATGTTAGAATGACAATGGGAATGGAGAAATACTGATTAAAAACTGTTAATAATTAATTTTAAAAATATTTCAATATATTTCAAGTTAACCATACATGACTTCTTCGATAGGTTCAAATTCTCAAAGTGTATTTAGTACTTAAGAAGGAACAGTGATCTCAGAAAGTAAATGAGGGCTGCCTTCAACACTCTTTTTAATACTAAATATATTAAATGATATAGTTCATGCATTATTCTAGAGACCTGCTGAATACAACAAAAACTAATTTTGTCCCTGCAGGGAGGGTAAGGAAAAGTTTGGAAATTACCATCTACTCTGATCAATGTGCTTTTTATATAGCTGAGTTTCTTCAACCTGCAAAGGGGAAAGAAAGCCTCAAGTGATAAATGAATGCTTATCAATCACAAGCATTCTAACCAATAAATACTTTGAGAATATATCAAAGACCTGAAGAGATTTTATCATTTTAAAAACAATTGAATAAATACAAGTATTGTTGATTAATATTAATCAGGTGTAACTAACAATTGATTATAATAAAGCTCTTATTATTGAAAGAAAGAAGAGGGAATTAATTTGAACTACTTTTTCTATTTACAGCCCAGATGTTATGCTTCATGTCTATTAGTTAAGCATTGTTAAGGGGACTTACCACTAGAAAAAGGACCATGATCCATTAGATTTACATGACTTTTTGTTTTTCTTTTTTTTGTTCACATTCTCATTTATTGTTGCTTTCGATGTCAGCATTTTAGGCTCTCATCCCAGGAAGCCAAAGTTACCTACATGGGATGGCTCCATTGACTCCATTTAAATTCCCCAGGTTAAAGGCCTCTGTTGCTTTTGGTCTGTATGTGCTGCTCCCTCTGAAAATAAAAATTAATTGCACATGTGGAGATTGGGCCCTCTTTTGCATCAGAGAAATAAATGGTTCCATTCTAGTGTCTCTAGATTTTCAGAGTAAATGATTCCTTATTGGAAAATCTGTTAAACCAGGGGGAAAATAGAAAGCATGAAAGTAATGCTATAAAATGCAGTAAGGTATATCAGAAAACCTAGAGAAAGATGACAGCATTTTATGATAGGTGCACATTAATTTCTGAAACACTTGATTTGTTTTAGTCAAGTTAAATTCTGAATATTTCATATACTTACACTTACTTATATGTGTGGGCCTTATTTGGGCCACGTTTCCTTTGCAAATACCTATTTTACATAGTCCAAAGTCTCTTAGATTCAGAAGTATCACGTTATTGTGTAATGGTATAACTGAAAGAACATTAGGATTTGTTGTGTAAATGTGAGAAAATGCCATCTGTTTGGCAAAAGGAAGCTGAAAACTGAGGGAAAACATTAGAGGTGTTAGAATACCTACCAGCTGGAAACCAAGGGAAAACATAAGAAGAAATAGAATATCTGCCTGTTGGAAAACAGAAAGTTACAGCTGCTTGCAAAATGCCTACTATAAGGGTGCAAATTTAGAAGGCAAGTTACAGAAAGACATGCTGGGAAAAAAATGCTAAGATAGCCTTGAACTAGAAATTTGGTAGATGTGAAGGAACTTCTGAGGATGGTGATGCTGAAGAAGTGTTTTCTTGCTGTGGTGCAGATATCACCGTTCTGCCACTTTGTGTGCCCATGATATTTACATTCAAAAACAAAAGCTAGAGGAAAATGATACTAAGGGAAGGACCCACGTAACTTCAGTAGCAAAAATTAGGGGGGCATCGTGAACTCCACAGCGATCTCTGTGTGGTTCTGTAATTAATAACTTCAGAAGCAGAGATATACACTGCTGTTCCTGTTTATTTGGTGGTCTTGATTAATTAAAGTAGATGTTTCCCTTAAAAACTCAAGACTGCCTTTAATTATATCACTAAATGTGGCACTTTGTTCTTCAGAAGCATTATATACAGTGTGTGCAGCCAGTTTTGCTGATTGAAGAGGTTTAAAAAAAAAGGCAGGCTGTGTGGACATTGAGTAGCTGACTACAGCAAAATTGGTTAATGACTAGTATCATCTAAATGAGGCAGCAAGCTAAAAGACTCATAATCTCTCCCCATGCACAAATTTTAATTAAATAATTATAATGTCCTTGTTGTAATTATTTATCAGTAACTATGCTCCTGAGTATTGTCTCTTTTGCTTTCATCTGTTCTGTCAGCTCAGCTGTACAATGAAAAAATCAGTTTTGAAGATCTAGTATGATTAATTCTTATTACCGAGAGCCCTATTCTGCTGTCATTATTCAACCAGATTAGGACTTTACTGCACAATTAGTCCTATTGAATTCAAAGTTTCTGCATGTGCAGCAAGGTCCTGCTCAAACAGGTAGCAGAATTGGACCCCAGCTGTTAGCAGAACTGGAACTGATGTTCTAAAAGGACAGCTAAAATGCTGCCTCACATTTTCATCTTTTTGCTGAGAACCTAGTCAAGAAAATAACTAAGATATAAGGCTAGACCAAGAAAATAACTAAGATGCAAGGGACTTAGGTGCCTCAAGGGCAAGTTCAAATGCCTGGTGCCCACCGCTGTGTGTGAAATTCCTCCTTTTGCTTGGGGTTGTGGAAAGGCTACTCTGTTTTCTTGGCTCTTCAGCTCTCAGCTGAAGTGCAGCTCTCTTCCAGCATCCGAGTCAGTCTCGCTCTTTCTTATCAGTCATTCCTGTAAGTTTTTGCTTTAGCAGCAGATTTATCGTTGGAGTTCTTGTTCAGGGTGTGGAGGACCCAAATTCAATATTGTCCTTATCCTGAAGAGCATTTGAGCCGCTTTCCTGCATTCCAGATGACTGTCCTCCAGATCCAACTCTTCTGAATTAGGTTAATCACTGTTCTTGGAGTGGGCTACTATGCTTTCATGAGTGGAAACTGCCTTTAGTGACACAGTTTTGAACACAGGTCAAGCCCCATATTAGGTCTCTGTGGTCTTAGTCCAGCCTCCAGTTTCTTGGAATCTCAGCAACTCATACTTCAATTTTAAAGTTAAATTTTAATAGTTTATTGTTGTTAAGCTGTCTTATTTTTACTAACAAAATGCCCTTACCTATTAGAATGTTAATACTAGATCCCAGGGATGTCTCTATTTGTGACTCAGTAGAGATCAAATAGCCTGAATGAGATAAAAAAGAATGTATGTTAAATATCTCATAAATTTATTCTTGAAACTACTCTCATTCTTGACACGCAGTTAAAACAAAAACATAAGAAAATTATTGTGTCTTATGAAGAAAAAAATCAATAGCTTCAGGATAATTATAATGCACTAAAAGGAACTGTATTCTTGCTGATTCTGAATGAGCTGGCTTGGATATCCAGTGTGGCAATGTGTCCTTTTTCCTGGTCTAACAGTCCTACTGATGCAGCTGGATATTTTCCAGTGCCTGTGTTGTTTCATCCAAGTCATTTTCCTTCTGCCTGCATGGCATTATGTTACTGTCCATCAAATTAGCAATCAAAGAGACAGAGTCAAAAAAGCCTCGGATTATGAGGGACTTCTTGAACTAGCACTATCCTTTTTCAGCAAAATATGCTGCTCTGTTAGTGTACGTGCCAGGCTTGTAGAAATTTCTGATGTTAAGGATGAAATTTCGCAAACAGAATGGTTAGGAGCATTGCCTTTTGTATTTAATATCAAACTGGCTTAGGACACTAACTTGTTATACACAGCGCCCATATCCAGGCAAAACCCCCATTCATCATGTAGAGTCATACTTTTTTTTGTTTATCTACTGATCCAGTGAGTATTTAGATAGCTATAATCAAGCAGATGAATACCTAAAAGACAAGTTTAGAGAGCAGTTGGTTTATTCAATATGGTGATTGCTATGGTACCTTCTTGGACCATGGTCTAAGAATCTGGACTAAGTCTTGGACTTGGACTAAGAATCAAATTCAAGTCTCAGATTTGAACCATTCACAAAATGGCTTGAATCTACTCTGCTTCTTCTACTTCTGCATACAAAAATAAATTCTAAATTATTCTAGTTTTTGTTCCAGTTCAGAATAAAAACTTTAAATTTTCAATTTTGGGTCAGAAATGGAGTTATTCTTCCCAAATAATTCTATTACAGACAATAGTTTACTAAATATTTAGAAAGAGAGCTGTGGTGTGAATAATATAAGGTCAAAATGGATACATAGAGAATAACACAATTATATGAAATATCTAGAACAGATTAATGCTGGAATATAATACACTTTTCTAGGTATATAATGTACAGGTTTTGTTTCAAGACTGATAAAAGAAGAAGATTTCCAAATGATAAAATTTAGTTTAGTTTCTGGATATTAGTTAAGATAAATGTGAACTTGAATTTCTGGGAAAATTAACTGGAATGCTACAAATATATGAAATAAGAATTTTTTAAAAAGAGAGAGAGAACATAGTTGTATGAACATGTTCTTAAATAACAGAAGCCCTTTTAGAATAGGTAAGGATGGAACCTCAACTTGATACAAACTTTCTAAAATAGGATGTATGACAAGCCTAAAACTCTATTAATATAGCACTCATTTAAAGGGTATTATAAATTATTATGAAACCTTATTGAGTAAGTGCAAGTGTGCAAGTGACACAAAGAGAGAATGACTTGGGAAAAGTGGATTTCTCAGAAATCCTGAGTAAGATACACTTAAGGCAGAAAAAAAAATATTCAGGATATCTGTGATAGCTAGATGCATATGAAAGATGTATTTGTCTTCCCATTTACTCCCTGGTAACTTTTAAAACTGTCCCCAAAAGAAATAGTCTGAGTATTACCTGTACTAATCCAAACACTTCTTTCTTTCTGATAGGATTTAGAGAGCTATATTGTTAATCTTATTGTTAATGTAAATTGCAAAAGTTATTAGGAAGAAACACAAGCAAGTGGAATGAAAGTTTTTCATCTCCAATCATAATATTTTAACTGAAGAGCAAAGGAGCATTTCCTAAACTTTACACATTTTTGATCAGGAAATGAGCGACAGAAAGATTAACCAAATTGAAACATGCCCTGTGCATTTTGGGCACCTGGCTCCAGCTAGGATCAAGCATGGAGCATGGATATCCCAAGCCTGATGCATCTTTCTGGAGATAGTGTGGACAGAGATAATCCCCTTTCTTTAAGTGGTGGTTGTGTTTGCATTTTCCAAAATTCTGTCTAATAGTGACCTGAATAATAGACACAGTGGTGTCAATGCCCCATAGTGTCTACTGGATAGCCTGCTTATCACTCTTTCTAAGATAATTCACATTATGTAAAATGAAACCCAGATATCAATCTCATTATAAGCTGCTAGACTTCTCACGAGGAAAAAAAAATTCCACATAGACAGATTTTCAATGATTTTTTTTTTAAAAAAAGCTGGTCTGCAAGAGGCACTAAAACCAATAGTAAGAAATTCTTTAACTATATCAGAACACACTAAATAACTTTCTAGGTCAACTGGACCACTTAAGTTGTAATTAAAAAGGATGAAGAGATTGTGGAGAAATTACATGAATTCTTTGTAATCAATCTTCACTAATGAGGATGAGGCAGGCATTCTTAACTCAAGATTAATTTTTACAGATGTGGCACTGTCAGAGAGCGGCCTCTGAAGATGAGGCATTAGAGCAACTAGATAAAGTTAATGGTAGAAAATCCCTGGGGCTGGATGGTATTCATCTGAGAGTTTTAAAAGGGAAAAACAAAAAGTAGCTGAACTACTAACTAAAATACATAATATAGTTCTAATAGCAGAAGTCATTCCCGAGGATTGGTTTTTATCTAAAGAAAGAACAAAGGATGACCTTGGGAATTATAGATGAGGGAACAGTGCTTTAGTACTGCTGAAATTGGTCCAAACCGTTTCCATAACCAGCTATTAAAGACTGTTTTAAGACTACCCGGCTACTATTACTATGTATATATATGACATTTTTAGATTGATCATCACAGCTTCTCTGGAGTAATTTCTATTTTTCCAACCTTACAGAATTTCGAAAGGGAAGTCACATAGGTAATTCTAGGGAAGTAAGTAGACTTAATTTATCTTGACTTCTAAAAGGATTCCAACAATGTCCATTATTAAAGACTGCTGCCAATAATTAACAACAGATTGAGAACAAAAAATTCGGGTATGCATCAAAAGCTGGTTGAGGACTGGAATATCATTTGTGAATGACTATTCAAACAGACTGTCCTGGGACTCAAGGACTTTCTCAAGGGCTGTCCTGGGACTTTATCAAATTGATAAATGATCTGCTGGTGGGATAATATTTGCTGTAAAATTCTCATCTTGAAGAGGCCTGAAGATCTCTACTACTATCACTTTGAAATCAAAACACCACCAGCAATATCTGTGGTGATCTTTGGGACAATCCAGCACTTCCCGTTTGACTTCTGAAGCTGTGAGGCATGTGCGTGTGTCTAGAGCATTTGAGGCAACTACTCAGTCCTCAGCACCTTCAACAGGATATGCTGCACAGCAGGGCAATACAGATGCAGCTCAGCTATGAGCTCAGCTCAGAAAAGTAAACTGCAATTGGAAAATAAAACCAGAAAAATAAACTACAGAATCCAGTTTGTCCAGGAAAGAAGGCAAAGATGCTGGGGAATCTCTTCAAAGCAAACATCCAAACTGTTTTACTGCACCACCTAGTTTATTCGAAGTCTTCCTGGCTCTAGGCTTGCTTTCTTGAAATAAATAACTACTTAGGTGGGATATTTAGTTTGCTAGTGATATTAAATTGTTGATGAGAGAAAAGAAAGAAAGAAAGGATTTCTTCAGAAAGAAAGGATTGTGAAAATCCCAAAGAATAATGGAGACAGGATAATTCTATGACACATTAAATCATTGGGCATAATATGCAAAACTATACACAGTGAATGACTAAATGGAAGAAATATCACACAACATTTTGTACCCACATTCCCTCATAACCTATGATCACCCAGGAAAAAAAAGTCCATGGTCAAAAATGTCCAAGTCAAAAAGGTGATTTGGTTCTGAATCTAGCATTTTACGTGATTTTTTTTTTCATTATCAGCACTATAAATATTTTTGGCAGGGGCTAATTTGCTTACTGTAATCACAATTCAAATTTTTAATATTGTTTAGTGTAACAGTAATCATAGCTCCCACACCAATAACCAGTGTGAGTAGAGCAATATAGTTTTGACATCATAACGATTTCAACACTGACATAAAGTGAACCTATCTAGTTTTTCTAACCTTTAAATAGACCTATGGCATTATTACACTGATGGACTATCCTTTTTGTTGATGAACACATTGGAAAAGCACAGACAATTAACACCTTAAAATTTTTCTGTAGTTTTGCAGCTAGTAAGGTGCTATCTTCCAAGAGGGGAGAAAACAATAACTACAATAACAGTAACTACACTGTATTTGGTCTTTTGAGGGCTTAGCTATCTTCCAAGAGGGGAGAAAACAATAACTTAAATTAGACCCCAGTGTAACTACACTGTATTTGGTCTTTTGGGGGCTTAGCTGTGATTGTAAAGGTATGATTTCTACATAACTGGAATCAGATACAACTATGAAACTTTCTAGTGCAGGCTAGAGTAGACTAGACCAAAGTGACTTTTTAATTTACATGTTAATGATGTCTGCTCCAAGTAAAGTTAATTTAAGAACACATATAAAGATTTGTTTGCTTTGTGGATGGATGCAATTGAAAACTCTCTTTACAGCTGTCCATTAGGGTATGAATACTGATGTGAACAGGAGAGCAGATTATTATGGGAGATAAATTTTTATCACATACACAATATAGTGTGAACTTCACTGAGAAAAAATATATATGCAGTTTCATATGTCCCTTACTTTCAAATGAGAGACAGCAGTGACCAACAAACTAATACCTCTTTGTTTCCCTCTTGTGCTTCCTGCAGTTTTTTTTTTTTAAGTTCTAAAATCACTTTTTCTTATCTGAAAGGATGGACATTGTCTTTCCACTGGAAACATACTTTGACTAATACATTTTTCTTCCCCAAAACCTCTTTCTGAGATTTGGTATATGGTGCTTTAGGGACACTGCAGAAAATTGTGAGTTGCAGGAGTGCTACAGCATGTAAACACTGAGGAGGCTGGATGGGTTTCCCACAGCATGCAAATCCCAAAGCACAGCTCTGCAGGGCTCCCCTGGTGATGGAGATCCCTCCTCTAGTCAGAACTACACTAGACGTTGGGAGAGTGTGACTGTCACAAGCTTACTTTTATTCTGAACAGCTGAAAAGACAACAGAAAATTATAAGCAAATAAACTGATAGGTCTTTTCATAATAAAGCTGGAGAGGGATCCAATTTTTCATGCTAATTCTTCATAGTAGTGTATAGCTGAGCTTCATAAACTTATTTCATTTGCTTTTGCACTGCTGGTAGGTTTTTGCCTTTTAAATTGCTATGGATTCTCTTTTGAATGCTTATTTCATTAGCACACAGATCTTATAAGAACTGAGTCAACAGGCTCAGGGCTCCTAATCTAGGTCTGTCAGATATGACATTCTACAAACAGGGTGTCTGGTTTCTTTGGACAGGAGCTGGATTTGTTGGATACCAGTAGTTCAGTTGCTCTGCAATCTTCTAACAGCTGAAAGAAATTGGAAACACTAAGTAACCTTTTATTTAGGACAGGCAAAGACTAAAGTGGCAGAAAGGAAGAAAGAAACAACATGCTTCAAACTCGCAGCATATATATAGGATTTTGAATTTGAGGGCACTGATGTAAATTTAGGTGTATAATATTGACCGGTTTGCTGTCTCTGCAAAGAGTGAGGCTACACAGGGATTTTGGGGGGGTTTGCCACTAACTTAGAGTAATTTAGACACATAAAATTGCTGTTGGGATGTATTATCTCTCTTTTCACAGCAGTTACAGAGAAATGAGCTTCTAAGCTTAGATGTTTGCCATCACACCTCAGTTAAAGATGCCTCAGGTAGTCTAAAGTATATAGTGTGAAAACTCTTTTTTATATCTAAGTCAGTGGACCATTTTAAAACACGCATACTAACAGATCATCAGAAAGTGAAGCACAAAATCAGGGGTCATTTGTAATCCATGCTGTGTCCAGCATTTGCATCTAAACAACAGACATTCTGATGACATAGAATTAGAAGAAATATCCTCCTTTCACTGGACTATATAAAACTGATAGAAAGAAATTAGCAGTAAAGGGTTTTCAGATCAAGGTTTGGCCTCCTGGGGATAACAAAGTAGACTCTGAAAGATACGCAACAGCATTTCGGCAATTGGGTACCATGCTTTGCTAGGTTACTTAAGACATTACGAGTAATGTATTGTTTAGCTGTACCCATGTACGCCATTAAAGCTATTCCAGTGTGGCATAGCTTCAGCAAGTAGAGGTCATAATATGCCAGCTGGAGAATATTAGGAAAAAAATGTTCCTTCAATTTCTGCTTAATGTTCTGATGAAAATAAAGAAGCCAGTCACTTGTACTGCAGATATGTTTACCTACAGTACTTTATAACTACCCTTACTGACTCAGACTAGCTTCTTAATATCTCTTGCCTTTTCTCATTCTTGAATTTCTTGCAGACTTTTCAGAAAGGCGTACTTTGTTTCCATCATGTTTCTCTTGCAGAAAAAAAAAAAAAGAGAGAGAAGTGATTAACTGCAGCAAGATGTTACTGTAGTTGTTAGGGGTTTTGTTTTTATAAGGAAACTATGTTAGAAGGAAAAATTATATAAACACATAAGCCACATTTGGCAATGGGCTACATGAAAGTTTTATGGAGACAAAACCCTACAGGGTTCTTTTACAGATAATTATTCCAATATGCAAATTCAAATTGTGCATTATTCATATTTTTGTCAAATAATTTTCATTTGCTTTGCTGCCCTTATAATAAAAATCTGCCAACAGGGTTTCCTCTTAACTCATCTAAGGAAGCCTGTGAAGAACACTCCATATTTAACTCTCTTTTAGATCACTGTGGCTTGAGAATACTTTTAATCTCTTTTCCATTTATAACTGTACTGCTTGACCTTTTTGCAGCAAGGTGTCTTGTATATAAAATGTCAAAGAGAGGATTATAGACATGGGACAAAGATATAGTTTAATTAAAAAAAGTCCTGGGAGACTGAAAAAGGTTACTGGCCCAGATCACAAATATTTAATGCCAGATTACTATTTATGATGTTAAAATAACAAAAAAGGGTTTGTGGGTAACTTGTAATTGACCAACCTTTACAGGTGCATATGATAATATTAAGCTTCAAGTAATAACTTTAATACTAGCTTGAAAATTAGTTTAAAAATTTAAGGAATATCTCCTTTATGTTTTGTATATGTTATTGAACTATTTTTACAAAATGAAATAGGCTAATGTTTTAAAGTCTGTTTCTAATTCTAAGCGGTACAGTGGGAGAGCATGAGAGAAAGCATGAGATTTTGTAATTTATTCATGTGTTAGTTTCTACCTTTGATGTCTAAGCACGGGTAGGAGTATTGTTTTAGTACTGAATGAATAGATGAGAAAAACAATCTAGTTTTGTTGCTATTTTTTCTCCCCAAAACAGTGAATAGATTCCAAAGCTGAATGGTTCTGCTAGACTTCTCTGCTCACATTTATAATGTGGAACAGACCTGGTCTCAAAGCCAATTTATATTAACTATTATTTTTTTATTTGGGAAAAAGGTAAGGCTAAGTGAAGGCAGTTATTCACTGAAAGAGCCCAATTTACCAGCTAATTTATGCATCAGTAAGAGTTTATGATGGCACTGACTGAATTTTGGCTTGAACCAACGTGTTACCAGAACAGAAGGTGTTTCCATTCAACAAGGAAATTCAAAGTCCGATTTTAAAAGAAGGACACACAGATGCCTGTGATTTTAACTGGCATAGAGTCATCAGAAAAAAAAAATGGTACAACATTTATGCAATCATTTCCGTCCAGGTTGGTAAATGCACTGTGAAGTGCTATTTTATACTGTTTATAACTTTTTTTAAAAATATAACTGATTTTCAGATTGAAAACATGATATAAAAGCTTATAGAAAGACTAGAGAGGTAGTATGTTTAAAATAGAATTTAATTAGGTATAAATATTTTAGTGGTAAACTGAGCAAAAGGGTAAGAGGATAAATATCCCTCTCATGAATTACAGTGAAAGTCAGATTCTGCTAAAAATTTCCAGAATTGAGTTTGAATATGGGTATCTGAGAGAGAAATGCTGCCAGAATTGTATTGCTATCGGGCACTTTAGAATTCCCAGGTACTGAATGGAGAAAATATTGCTGCTAATAAAGACAGGACTTAGGTATGACACAGTATGTCAGCTAGTACATTTCGATAGAACCAATAGTGTTGAAAATGGGAACAAAGACAAGACTCACAATGACAATGAGGATTTGGAGGACATGGATTGTCCAAACCAAGATGGAAATACTTATTCAAATAGTTAACACTCTTTTGATGAATGGACCAATATCCATTATCCAATGGATACTGGATATCCAATAACCAATATATGGATCCAGTATCCAATAACTCATAGTTCTCATAATTCTGAAGCACTGATAAATGCAATGGTAGTATAATAGTAAGTGTTCTAAACAAATCAATGTGGTTACTGCATGGTTGGAGAACAGCACATAAAGTATTTAACAGAAATGAAAATACTTTCTTGAACACTTGAAGAAATCTGGTCTAATCCTAAGATTACATAAAGCTACTAGAAAAAAAAATGGACAGATATTAATAATTAAAATCTAGGAAGTAAATGGAAAATGTAATATGATGCAATATGGATTTTCTAGGATGATTGTGCTAGAAATGCCTGCTACCTTGCTTTGTTCGGATAATTGATTTTATAAACAAAGGAAATGTGATGGATCTTACCTAAGAGGTCATAAGTTAAGCACTATGCCAAGTAGAAGCTGTTAGATAAGATAAAGAAGGTAGGGATTAGTATCAAAGTAGTAAAGTAGACAAGGCAATGTCTGGTCTGATGTTAACACAGAGACAGTCATGAAAGGCACCTTTTGGAAATGCTCGATGTTTTTAAAAGTGCTTCAGTATAGAACTAACAGAACAAACAAGACTAACATAAATAAAAAATGAAAGTAGCATTGGTTTTAGAGTACAAGATACAAAACCATTTGTTTGAAGATCTCTGGCAGAATGCTCTCTTCCACTTCCCTGGAACAGGGGCAGGCTGCATTGAGTTCGCTTCTCAGGGCTCCAGACTATTCAGCATCCTAGAGCAGGCTAACTTCACTATCCACTTGTGTTCATGCAACATAATTATTAATTGGATTAAGAATTAGCACACACATTTAACATCAACTGCAGTGATGCTGTGGATAATGTTAAATCCAGTCTACACTACTGGACTTGCACTTTGAAGCTGGTGCCTGTGGTACCACCATAATGTCACAGGGCAGACAGGTGGGCTGATCCTGCAAGCCCAGCAGGTGCCGAGCTCACATTGCAGGTTTGGCGGTTCCATCTGATGCTCTGTGCATTCACCTGAGAGGGAGTAACATAGAGCATCAGCATGGTCCCACAGCCATCCTCAAGCATCGTGTGTTTTCGAATTTTGGCATATTCTACTGAACTTGCATATCATGTACAGCAAGGATTTTGATGAGTGTAATTATTAGAATTAATTATTTTCCACAAATATACAGTTTCCCTTCTAGAGCACAGTTTCTCAGAAAAGCAGCCACGTGCAGAGAATGACAATAATTTTTTCCTTCTGTTCCTTCCTTTAAAATAAGCCATTTCCAGCTCTTACAGTGATGCTGTGGCTGTGAACACATGGATCCATAAATTATCTGTTAAAGAACTTGGTGCAGTGATGCCTGTTTGTATCAGCAGAGGGCCTGCAAAGCTGAGCTCGGGAGATGTATTTTGTTCATTCCCTTCAAGAGGTGCCTTGAACTCTGTCCTTATATAGCAGGGACGCTTAGTCAGGGTGTATATAGCCAGAGTATGGTTTCATGTTACAGCTAAACAAAATTAATGGCTCCCTCCCAGTAAAAGCAGAAGGTGACAGTCCCTCTCCCGCCTACTCCGCTCCTTCCCCTTGCGTCTGCTCCCAGCTGCTTGATCTTTTCCTCCTTTGTGTCACTCTGACACTCATCTAATCACACGGTAAGCTGGGTCAATCTACTAACCAGACAAAAAAGACTCCTTTTTCAGGGGAAAGGGAGAGGGGCTAGGTTTGTTTTCTACAGTTTTAATTAATTCAAGTGGCTTTTCTTGCCATCAGATGAGCATTGGTCTGGGTTGGGTGGAGAGAGGCTGTGGAAGCACACAGCCCAGAGTGTGTATTTTTTAGGGGTAGAGCAGGGTAACCAACACAGGGGCAGGACCTCCCTTGTGGCACTGGTGAGTAAGTAGTTTGGCTGCAGCAGTCCCCTGGTATGTAGGTGAATGCAGAATTTGTGCAGCAGCATTTGCCATTGCGCTGTGCCTTGGCTCTCAGCTGTTGCTATCCTCTCTCCTTGGGTTCTCCTTGAACTTCCTTGCTGATCCCGCCAGGTTTTCATTTCAAGAGAGAGTTGATTGGATGACAACTGCATATGCAGGGTGTACCTTTGAAAAGAGACATTAGAGAGGGTCATAAACACTCTGCCCTTCCCATTTTCCTAAGGGAGCTGTAACCATACCCCAGACCTCAGAAGCCTACGCATGTAATGCACAGAGCCACCCAGATTATTTTATCTCTACAGCAGGCAAGCACTCTGTCTGGTGCAGATTTTTGATCTGTGAATTTAAAAGGTGGAAAAAAATTCAGGTTGACTCATATTATGTGAGAAAAACTCATTTAAATTCTTAGAGCAGATCCTAAACTGCAAGCAGACTCACTTAATTTGTTATGTGCCCAGTAGCTATTGACAAAGATATCACTCACCATTCTTGTCTTTCTTTTTTTTTTCCAGAGAAATCTTCCTGTGTCTTTCACAAGTACTATTTTCCATAATCCAACTGATTTCATATTATCAGGTTGTTTGAGGATGTATGTTCAGATTTCTGTGCTTGCTTAGTAGTAGGTAAACACTGGAGACCTCAGTTAGATTTATATGACAAAGGAAGTGACAAGATCTCTTTGACAAAGCTTAGCAAGAAGTCTAAAGTACTAGACTTCTGGACAATGTAGGTTGAAATTAGTGGTTAGGAGGCACACTCCACCAATGTCACAATAGATATTTACCCTTCTAACTGGGATCTGAACCCACTGGAGATCCTCAGGGGTCTATGGCGATTGCCCTTGTTCTAAATCTAAAATTGATATCTACCAAGCATTTCACCTCTAATCTGAGAGTTTACTATTTTGCAGGATTATATTAACTAATAGAAGATGTGTCTCAAAATGGTCACTTCTCCATTCCTTCCTCTCTGTGACTCCCCCTTCTTAACCCTGCGCTGAATTCACCACAGATTCAAGCTGATAATACACCTGTGTGAATATTATATTTAAAAGTACAGAGAAGATGACATATTTACATATATATGTATGGACAGAGAGAGAGAGAAAGAGAGAGATAAAAATAAAAGGGGAGAAGATTCAGCTTGCACTGCCATTTTATATAATGTGTATATTTTGATTGTTAATTCTATGTATTCTTTTAATGTGTATAATTTAACTGGCTGTTATTTGTATGCATGTGACAACACTGTAGAGTTATTTGCAAGTTTATTTGTCTTCTGGGAATTTTTAGGTCTTTAAATAAATGATTTGGGAGTAGAGCCAGTTATGGTCTTCTCCCTGTAGATGCGAATATGAATTGCCAGTCTTGGAGTTATCAGATCTACAGTTCTGACACTGGCGTAACTTTGCTGACTTCTTTGGGAATTTTATCTCCAAGTACTGATCAGGTATGAAAAACTACATCATCTGCCTATCACTACACATATATAAGTATATATATACAACCCAGCAACTACTGGTTTAGTAACAAACATCACTATTGCAGATATGCAATTAAATGTCCACAGTCTGATATTACAGTATATTACTATTGCCATTTATATTGGTATTACCATACAGTGACTGCTTCAGATGAAGTCATCCAGCCATTTGCTCTAGCACCTCTGCTGTCCTGGTGGAAATTTTATAAACTCATAAGCAACTCCTTGCTAAACAAAGTGAAAACCTATCTGGAAATGTTTCAGCGCTGCTTTCAAGCTGTGTTTTTGAAAACCATACCATGAACTGTTCTTCAGGGCTACTGAACATTTCATGATAAAGCAGTATGTTTTAAAATACAAAGAAATGCATATAAATTGTGAAAAAAATAGCACTACAAAGCCAATTTACCCTAACAGTACTTGCCCTCAGAAAGTTGAATGTTTTGCTTGAAGTGAACTCCAGAAACATCCTTAGGAACTCCAGATCCTACGCTATGAAGTTTCAGAAGCCATGGAAAATAGAGGAAAAGGAATGACCCTACTTTCTGGCATGTCCTCTCTGTGCAAATGAGCTTAGAAAGCGTCAGATCTGGGCAGCTGGGAACTGCTGTCGTAATGTCCATGTCTGTATGGGCAGAAGTGCTGCTGTCTTCTCTGAAGGTGGGTGATTCCAAGGATTCCGTCAGACCCTCGGAGTGCACTGGCATTGCAAAAGGTAGAGAGAGGCATTCACAAAGTCATCTTTAACTCTCTGTCTGATCGGCAAAGAGAAATAGAGTTCCCCTCAGCAGGCAACTGTTAAACTAGATTCCTACTCTAAACCACTTGCTGGAAGAGTTTCCTCTTTCCAGTTACTGTGCAGGGAACTCAGGGAGACTAATTTAATTGGTCCATGTGTGGAGGTCCCCTGTGTTATACTCCTACAAATAACAACAGTAACATTTGTGCTCATTCAATACTCAGTTTGGGATGAAATTCTTACCAAAATGTGTAGAAATTTGTGTTCTCCTTTGTAGTTACACTTTAATGATTCATGCCTAATTAAGTGAATAAAAGAAATATGGGGGGGGAGAGGGAGAAAGAGAAATGGAAATCACATTAATAATGACAAAAAATCTGAAACAAAGTCCTTGAAAACTCTCAAGGTCAACGACATGAAAAAGTATTCAGGCAATACAACCAGCAAGCAAGAAAAGCCCTTCTTATTTTTGTGAAGGGAGCTAGGAGAATGTGACTTTATACTTGCCCTCCTGCTGTTAAAATTTCCTGTTTTTAGTTTGCTATACTTACTAATATAAGATTCTTAGAACAAAAAAGAACAGTAAATTCAACCCCATCACTGAAAGGCAAAATTGAAGGCAGAGTCCACACTCAGAGTATCTGAGGACAATATTTCTCAAAGAACCTCTCAGAACTATATCAGCACTGCTCAGATTAAGAGGGAAATATTCAGTGACAGGTTCTCTTGCAACAACAACAAAAAAGGGTTTCTAGATGAGAAATTCCTTAGTCCAGGTATATTATATATAGGTCTCCACAGTCATGTAAAGGACCTTTATAACACATCATAATGCACTTTCAGTATTTACGATATGCCTGTGAATAGCTCATATAACCAAGGAAATTTAAGCTGTTACACTTTAATGACCTACCAGATCCATTCTTCTTCAATTAAACAATAGAATACATGACATTTCTTAGCAGGAGAGATTTTCCATCTGCTTCAAAAGGAATGAAAAATCTAAAAGAATTTTGAATTTCTAGGGATAGAAATTTCATACCTTTTCTGAGGGGAATTTCAAGATTTTGAAATCTTTTGACAGATCTGACCTATAGGTGATCTAGTCAAAAAGGAAGAAAATAGTAAACATTTTTTAGTGACATTGTTTTCTCCTCCTTTTCCCTCCCACTCCCCAAGAAATTACAGAATCTGTCTGCCATGACTGCTAAGGATTTGTAAGGATGCATAGCTGAAAACAAGCAGAGAAAGAACCTAGCAATGAAAGAAGAGCCTAGAATTTCTGAATCTGAAATGCTACTGGGTCTTCCCGGACTATCAGGCTCCTTCTTGCCTCCTAAGGATGCAACAAACTCCAGGCTTCAGTTGTAAAGATGGGATCAGATATGTAGGCATATCACCCTTGGTGTCCTTAGGGCAAAAGACACTAACTTTCTCTAGTCCTCAGTGGCCTGTAAGACAAACTTCTAGGCAACAGAGCAGATTTTGGATGGAAATCCTGCCTGTGTTTCAGAATAAGTTTACCAAAATGCATACACTACCTACCATTTTCTTTTAAATGCAATTTGCAAGAAGAAAAAAATCCTCAATGTACTAACAAGGTCTTTTCAGACCTATGACGCTGCAGTTATTTTGACTCCACTGAAACAGTGACTGAGCAGTAAGAGATAAAAATAAATCCTGACTTCTCTGATCAAGTGTCATTCATGCTTGCAGATGGAGATTCAAGATATGCTGACTAAGCAGTGCTTGATGACTTAAAATGGCTCTTGCCTCTTATTTTTATGAACTACTTCACTGATAATTAATATGACTGTTTATTTAATGTTAAAATGATTAGGTCTAGGCTAATATTTGTAAGTTATTAGTGTGCCTGTCAAGTTTTGGGTTTCTTTCAGCTTGTGATGAAAAAGTGGAAGAGCTGTTCCAGCTCCAGTAATATATTATTTTATCTTATTTCCAGGATCATTAGGAAAAAAAAAAAAAGTTCTATCATACCTAGTGTGGGAATTAAGTGTATTTATTTTGTTGATATAATTCTGCTGCTGGACTGTGAACAGGTGCTCATGCCAGTTTCATTAGCTCTTTTGGCAATGGTTAATGCAGATGATTATAAACCACAGTTTATTCATTTGCAGGGTCTAGAAGCAATGTCAGAATTTGCTTTTTAGGGATTTATTTCATTCCTGCTGGGTGAATCAAAAACAGGGTCATACACCATTGCTCACCCAGTTCTAGAAATATCCTGTCAGGTTCTTCAAGATTACTTTTTGCTCTTGTTTCCTTCTCAACATATTTGACCCCAAGGGAAAATTCAGAAACATTCTGAACTGCTGGCCAAACCCACTACATGTAATCATATTTATCAGATTAGCATTTAAGCATCCATTTTAACTGTAATTATCAGGTATCTCTCTCCTGTCACATATGACTATTGGTTCCTCTAGCTCCAAGTGAAGTATCTGCTGTGGTGCAGGAGGTGACACCCAGAGCTGAGGAAGGTGAGGTCAAGTCTTGCTTCTATCAGGCTGGGAAATAACTGGTGTGCATTTAAAAGCAAGGAGACTCCAGCTTTATTTAGCGCTGCTCTCATCTTCAGATAACCTCCTCCAGACTTGCCTTTTCACACAGACACCTTTTGAGTGGAGAAAGCACAGGTCTTTGTTGCCATAACACCCGGTAATAGCATGGACTAAAGGGTTAGCTGAGCTCAGTGACTTCACTGTCTGGATGATAACAGCTTCCTCTGTGAGAGACACTTGTGTCTTGACTCAGCCGGTACGATTTTTGCTCTGGCTTCTCTTCCCTCACCAGAATAAAACCCTCTTCACTCTTTTCCTCAGCCCCTGGTATTTTGCTCTCGCTCTGCCTCAAGCCAAGTCCTGTTCCTCTGGAGTCTGCCTTGTGCCTCTTCTCACGAGATATGAAAAGCACATGCCAGGTACCAAGGAAATGGCAAAGGAAGAAACTGTCCCATAGTTTGTTTCAGCTTGGACTGCCTGAATATCTATGTGCAAAGAAGTGATCTTCCCAGGCTTCACCTTGCTGAAGTCAGAATTCACTAAACCACTACCACGATTTTCCAGACCTCTGACTCATGAGAAAGGAGTTAAATCTGTCAAAAATGATTAGAAATTTCATCAATCATGAAAGATCCTGCTTGCATCCCTTTTCCATTAGGAGGTATGGATTGCAGAGCAAGAAATTCCTTTTCAGAATCCATTCAATCAAGAAATAACAAGATGCGTTGGTGTGTTTGCAGGTACAAAACTCTTTTTTTTGTGACCATATAAAGAACGCTGTCACATACGGGACCCAGAT
>NW_010585030.1:0-126247 GCF_000705375.1 Tinamus guttatus | reverse complement strand
GAACTCTGTATACTACTTATCTTCTGGATTGGGTCTCGGCAGAATACTTAAGCACTTGTGTGGGGTACTTTTCAATAAATGAAGGCAGGAGTGAAAGAATACCGTTAGGAGACAGAAGTTGAAATAAAGGCCTCCCTGGTATTAGTCAAAGCTTAGAGAGAAAAGCTGTTAGTACATGAGCAAGCAGCGCTGCCCAATAGAAGCAGGTGTGCTGAGCACACCTTTGTAGCACTCCCTGGAGGGCTCTGGGTCCCTGAAGCAATGAATGGATTATAATGAGCACAGTAGTCAGATGGAAACAAGTAGTGGATAGGAACATGAATAAAGTATAATTACAATATGGACCTAATGCGTATAAAGAGTGTCCTCTGTTCCTTAAAATCTGATTACTAGTTTTGAGAGAGTGCCATTGGCCCAGTCTCCTTTAAACGTCCTTCCAGTAAGAACCCAAGGATGACCCACTCTGAAGCAGTGAACAAAAATAAGTATTTGGTCCTAAATCCACTTCTATCCTTTTCTACTCTCCCCAGTAATGCTCAATGTTCTGGATCCCTTTTGCTTGGTCATCTTTAACCATGCAAATGGAATATACTAAGTTCAAAAGTAGATAGCAATTATTTACTGGCTGATACATAGAGAAGATGTAGAAAGATGGGATTCACAAGCTAAGCATTAACATGATCACTGGCCTAATGCAGACACACAAGAATTCTCAGCTAGCTGAGAGTCATCAGTCAAGTTGTTCCTTGATCTCTTTGAGGTCTCCTTTTTTTTTTTTTTTCTCTCCTGATATTTTAGATCAGATCATGATTTAGATCATGATGGCATTTCTTATAGAACCTTCTTATCTTTCACAATTTTGCTTTTATACAGTCTCACAGCACAACATTTATTTTTTTTTTCAGGACAGGTAAGCCAAGCTCACACAGCTGTGCTGCACAAAACTGAGTGGTAGTTCATAAGCAACTACTTCAAAGGGTATTTCCTATTTGCTACCCAGCAAATGCTTTCTCTCACATTCATGCTGCTTCTAAGTGGACTCTTCCTATGGCATAAAGAGGATGGTTACCTCTGTTGATGTTCTCCAGGACCATCCGTGTGAGCCCTGACGTATTTAGGCATGAAAAACTGAACCATGGCTGGTGTTGCTTACTGTAGGGACACACGCTTGAGGGTCAGAGGAGGGACAAATAGGCATTGGTGTCATGGTAGGATCTGGAGAGCTTTCTTAGGTGCTAGTTAATCAGCCATTGTCAGAAGATGATCATGATGTGTTCACATGTATTTCTACACCAAGTTTAATGTAGTGTTCCTAGGTCAGAACTAGGGACTCTGCCTTCATATACGAAGTAAGACTTCTCCAGATGAACTCTAGAGATCATTTATGAGACCCAACTATCCTATATTCTCTGCGACATGCATCTTTGCTTCTGCGAGTATTTCAAGCCAAATATCTTATTGACAACATCTGTCATCTCTTTTCTTTATGGGAAAAAAGTAACTGGATATTTCTCATAGACAGTCCTTGTCTTGGGAATTGTCACCTCTATAGCTCAGACTTGTAGCTCAGGTAAAAATCGTGCTCATTAGTTCTAGGCTTCTCTTAGACTGGGCAGACAGCCAAAGAAAGGAAGACAGCATTGAGGCAGCTTGGTTTGTGCCAGTTTTTGATAACAGTTATTTTAGAGTCTTGATTACTGCAGGAGACATAAGCAGCACAATGGTCAGCACAATAATAAAACATGAAATTGAAAGGCTATTTTTAAAGACAGCTTAAAGTTCACTTCGGGACAAAAAAAAACAAAGAGCTAGAAATCACTCCAATGGCAACAAATGTAATGTGATTTCATCAGTTGCATAAAACCTCCCAAGTGCAAATCTCTTTAAAAACTTTCCATATGGGGAAAATGTCAGTCAGGAGAACCTGGGTAAGTGTCATGGACCCTGTGGAATGCAGCCATGGACTTCATTTGGTGAGTTGGATGGCTTCCCAGCTATCAGCAATTCCACTGGGGCCTGAGAACAGAAAGGAAAGAGAGAAGTCGCTGTATTTGGTCTGAGCCAAATTTAATCTGAGGCTTTGGAACAACTAGGGGATCTTACAGGGGTGACTTCTGTGATACCCAGACATATGATTCATTCAGAAGTTCTACCTCTGAGGTCTTGGCTATTTAAGTTGGGCAAGGGTTTTAAACTGGGCTATTTGTTAGACTTGGATAACTGCATTTCTAAAAGTAAATTGTCAGTCAAAGACTGATGGGAATCCAGCGGTATAGCAGCAAAAAGAGGTCTACGAATTCTGTCTAAAAAATTCTGATAAAGTGTAAGCTGGTGAGTAATTAACACTGATGAGGCTGGAGGAACAAAAAGCAACAACTATCACGCAGGCCGATTTTAAAAAGATATCAGATCTCCAAAGAATCAGTGATATTTTTCGTTTTTACTTCTTTTCAAGAACAACATAAAAAGCTCTTTTTATCTATTTCACATTTCAAAGTAGACTTTACTAGCATTTTGGTATGGTAACCAAGTATAGAACTACCCGATGCTCAAATCTTCTTACCGGATGTCTCTAAGGAATTATGAATGAATGAGATATTATGATATGGTATATGAGATGCTCTTCCTATGAAACACAGGAGTGCTCTACTCTGAAGATGGTAAATAACTTAGAAAACAAATTTATATGCAGTAGATGTATTTAAATGCCTTAAGTTTTGA
The DNA here is from genome assembly GCF_000705375.1 of Tinamus guttatus. Next base: position 123,526 of record NW_010585030.1, on the reverse strand, counting down.
CTATTATAAATCAGTATATACCAGTGAAATCAATAGTTTCCAGTTACTATAGGATTATATTGCTTTTAAATAAAATGTTTCTTATTTAGGCATTACGCACATTTTAAATCATGGCATCCCCTCTGTCTCCTGCCACTCATGTGGCACTTTGTGCCATCTAGTGGAAAAGGTTAATGTTCAAAGATAATATCTGAACATGAGCTACAATAGCTGATACAGGAAAATAAAAAGGAAAACATACTGAGGAGGAAAGGATTTTTTTTTTTTAGTCTGAAGAGCAGCATGTTCCCAGTCTAGGTATGTGATATGTAAATTGGAATGGGGGAATATTTGGTAATTTTGAACTGATAGGAAGAGGAGTGCCACATTTTTTAATCTTTAACTGCATATACAGCAATACTGATATAAAGGATTGAAGACTTGCTATACCAGCATTAGTGATCATTCCTGGTTCCATAAAGGTAATATATAAAAACACAAGACTGGCAGAACAGAAAAGTATGCATGAAGCTTTGGATAATCTTAAAAGAAGTAAAAGCAATTCTTAGCAACAATTTCTACTTTTCTATTGTCTGAAATGCAAGTATAAAGGAAACGGAGAAATCATCATCTTCATTTTGGCAGAGCCTGCCCCTGCTGTTGTAGGTCCTACGAGCTGTTCTTTCCCCTTCCTCATCCCTGTCTTATTCTCACTTTCTTTCAGTATAAGATTGAGAATTTAGCCTACCTTAAATCTGTCATCTTGGTGGTAATTCCTACAGAAATTGTTTTCAGTCACACTATTCAGAATCAGCTTTTTCTGCCCAAGTAGCAGCAGTGATTCATGCTGTACTGAAAACACCTGGAACATCAGTAAGGACAGAGAGTCAAGCAAGTCCTTTCCATGGACTTGAGTATGGCAGTGTCCCCTCTAGCATCACTTTGGTATGTGTTGCTCCTACAACTTAGTAGCAAGACCAGCCTAATGGTTGTTGTGTACTACCTTCTGACACACTAAAAATGTTTACTTGGAAATGTGTAGACAAAGGACAAAGGTGTTAGTGATTTTTGTCTTGGCAAACATATATAGACAAAGAATGGGGATTCCCCTGTCTAATAGCATAATTCTATCAAGTAAGTCTCTATATTGCAGACAATCTTGGAAGTGTGGGAACTTTTTGAAGAAAATATTCCCCAAAATGTTTAACAGTGGAAAGTGTCAGGTAGCTGAAAGATAGGACTTGCTAACTACCATTCTCTTGTCTCTCCCATAGCAGATTTTTCCTCCGGTTAAGCGAAGATGTAATTGTATGTCTTCATATACCTGCTTAAATAGATACTTAAACAGATAGAACAACTTAGCGTTGTGTTTCTTAGCCTTCTACAAGGCCAAAATGAGCAAAGAATACCAACATGAATGAATTCTAACACCCCTGGAAAATGCAGAATTTAAACTCTTCTAACTGCATAACTGAAGGCAGTTTTTTGATATTTTTTGGCCCTTCCACTCAAGTGGTTTAAAAGTGCTATTCTCTCTGAGTATGTTTCAAAGGAGTCTATGGTATGTATATGGATACAGAAAACATTGTTCTGAGCCTTGGAGATTCAGCGAATGCCCATGTGCTGGTATTTAGTGGAAGAGCTGAATGGTGAGGAAGGAGGACTCTGTGTTTAAGGTGTCTAAGAGCGACATTGCTTGATAGCAGTCGAGGAGCTTTCTCCTTAAAAAATCATTCATGTGCATGTTTTCTAATCTATATCACAGTTGTAAAGCTTTTCCCTCTCATTCCAAATGTGTATTTCCAAGCAAATGTGTCCATAAAATACAGTATATTCCTTTCCCCTCAGAAAACACTGGTATATCATGCTAATTTCTGGTCCAAAAACTAGGGAGAAAGTGGTATCACTGTCAATGCAAACCAAAAAAGATGCTAGCCCAGTGTGGGACCAAGAAAAAGCATGAAATAAATCAGAAGTATAACTAGATTAATTTAGGGTACAGTAATTAAAAGATAAAGTGCATGAATATTAGGTTATAAAATTATTGGCATGAATTTATTAAAACACACTTCAGCAGTCAGAGTAGAATAAAAGCTAATTTGCAACTAGTTGTAATGGGCTTGGAATCAGCTTTAGTATTAGAAGAAAGTTCAAATACAGTAGGAAGGAAATGTAATACAATAAAGCAATGACTCAGGGGGCTGATTGGGATAATGAAATCCATTTCAATGAATTCTGATGGGCAAAGTATTATTACAGTGGAGCTTATAAACAAGAGAGGAATAGATGAAAATTGCAGCAATGGAGCTATATTGTCACAGTGACTTTTATTACTATAGAAATTATTTCAAAGTTTGAAAGGTACTGTACTTAGTGTTCCTATAACAAATCTAAAGTGACTATTTTATTGAGCTTTGTTGTTTATCAGCAGCCTAAGTGCAGAATCTGTGTCTCTTCCTTGACAGAAGTGCTAATGCTCCATTCTTCTTGTCGCTTGTGAGTCTTTTCTGCATGCGAGGACCACAGAGCAGGCATCCTGCAGATCTGCTAATGTGAAATCCAGGGAGGCTGGGGAAGTTTGCCTTTTGCCTGCTCTGTGGGGGCCTCCTGTGGCCTGAATTAGATGGCTTCTTCTCTTACTGCAAGGCAAAAGCAACTTCTTGTTTTATGATTTGTGAAATCACCATGGCTCATGCCAACACCAGCTGGACGTGTTTTACTCCTTGTTTGTGTGTTCTGAAACATTACAAGTCACATTTTATGACATATATTGTTTGCTTTATGCAAGTATATGCTTCCTATATTGATATGTTCATCATTTTATAAAGTCCAACATGGATTTACTTCAAGGCAATAGTTACGAAATCACATTTTTCAAACTTGCACAACTTCTTTTTTCATAGTATTCTTCTTCAAAAAACTGTCTAACTGAAACTTGCTAGGTACCAAGGTGTAAATATATCTTGACACCCATGTGTCAATAATGTTACAACAGTCCCCTAGTTTTAGATATTTTTAGTCTGAAAAGACTAAACCACAGACCTTTTTAGTATTAGGAATATTCATTAGGCGTTTCTGTTAAGGGCACTGAATAAGAGAGAGCAGATTAAAAAATGATATGTAATGTATCATTGGAGTATATTGGATAGCATGAAAATAATTTTTGCATCAGGCAAGTTTTTATCAATAGCTTATTCAGTTGCAAATAGCACTTTTTTACCCATCACCATTTTGTCTCCTCAGACTGATTCTCTGAATTGGGGTTATGCATTTCTTTTTCACAATTATGCACTGTTAGCACACAACATGTTTTAAGCACTAGCATACTATAAAAATAAGTTTCCATGTTGCTATTCTAGTTACAGCAGACCTGATTTAAGATCTCTCTTTCCTCATTTCCCACCCACTGACAATTATTTCTGGTTCTTCTCCAAGAGGTTATCACATAGACCTTGTTTGTGTCAATTACACCGCTTGTGTGATTTTGGAAATTATATGTTTTTTTAAAAAAAATACGTCTTCCTATTACTTTTTGAGACAAATGAGTGCCTAGGTCTGGTGAATGGTGCAGTCACACGAACAATTGAAGTGGCACAACCTAGGGAGCATGATCTCTTGCAGGAGATGAGGGATGAGCTCCTCAAAGGTGAGGGGGAAACTCTTAAATCAGATCTGTTCCTGAAAGAATTGTAACAGTCATAGATAACTGACAAAATCAATTTAAAGTTCTTCATTACCAAAAGAATAGGCTCTCATTCATTGTTGCTAATCTGTTTGCAGTACATAAACCTATGTCATTCACAAGTTATTAAATTCCTTGCCCCACAACATGATCGGTAACACAGAATGACAGTTCATATTTTACCTGGGCAGCCTGTGAAACACGGTGAGTTCATGCCCTCTGCAAGACTTTAGCGTCATAAGCCTCCTTATTCTTTCTCACATCTGTTGAGGGCGTATAACAAAAAGGGGACATGAGCAGTGGAGGAAAGAGCACACGAGCTTCACAGCAGGGACCATTTCAACTGCCAACAAAATAAATTATATTACAGGAGGTAAAAACTAAGCCAATAAAAGCACCTCTTGGGATGTAACTATGAGTGAAGGACAGTTTGCAGGCATTCCATATGCAGGCATTTCCATGTCAGGCAGCTACGCCATGGGAAAAACAAGCAGCTTAAGAGCAAATGTGACAGACCACAAAATGCTACATGCCATCTCAGTGTAGCCCAGAGTGCATAACTGAGGTTAGTCAATAATAGACAGTGTCTTCCCCATGTGGAGTGAAGAAGAAGAAGGAAAAAAAAATCCCCCCTCGCTCCTGCCCAAGAAATATCATTCCTATTGTGTGTGGATGAGTGAGAGCAAAGGTTATCCATTCCTGAGCTACAACCAGCCTTTGGAAAGCAGCAGCCTCACACAGCAGGTAGCAGGTTTCAGCAATCGCCATGCATGGTGTGGGACTGGCTGTCAGCAGAATGCAGGAAGGCAGAAGAAACAAGCATATCAGAAGGTCAGTGTGCTGCCTCCATGTCTTTAGCTTCTTTCTGCCACCCCCAAAGCCTTCCCTCTTGTCTGCTCAAGCATTGCACATTGAATATGCCAGAGCAAACCAGTGCGGTTCACATGAATTCAATAAATGTAACTGTCCTAACACAGGGTGGGTGTTGTCAGTCCAATATTCCTCCAAGGCAAATCTTCACAACCAGGCAGGCTTTTGTCTTGTGTATTTGCTTGACATATCTCTAAAAAAGTAAGAGCTTGCTGTGTGCTGGGAGGCAGCTTCTTTAGTGCTCACGGAACAGTCTGAATTCAGTGATTCCTTTCTGATGGTCTACAGTATATGCTGAGTCCTGAGTTAATGCCTTTCTACACAATAACTGAGGAGGAGGCAGAGCTGTGAATGAACCAGATAAAGCAGTTGTGAGTACAGACAGATGAAGCACAGAGAAAGGAATCATAGCAAGAAGCTTCCCTGATGTCACCATAGTGGCCAATGACTTTATGGGCTGGGTTGCCAATGCCAGTGGTCATACCAACTCACGTTGACTTAACACCACTTCCACTATTAACTCCACATGACTACATCCTGCAGCAAAGTTACATGTTTAGATGGGAGTCAAAAAGGCTTCAGGGGGCTAAAATGGGGGTGTCTTTCCCCAGACAAGCTCCTACACAAAAAGTTCTCCTGATGAACGATCTTCAGCCCTGGCACAATTCCTTGCCTCACTGAGTCCCTTGTGGAACTCCAAGATGCCCCTTCACCCCACACATCCCTGGACTACTTAGTTCTCATCCAACATTTACTAAGGGAACCTAACTCTTTTTACAGTTTTAGAGATGCCTTCTAGACAGCAAGAACACACTCTTAGAGGAGGAATAGGGAATGGAAAAGATGCAGGTGCATAAGAGGGCTAGGTGAAGAGGGCCCAAAGAGTCCACACACAGTGTTGTAGATATGGTAGTGCTATCAGTACCTTTATTTTCAATATTATTGATGTTGCTGGCATTTAGAGATGTAGCCATAGCATGTTAACTCGGCCTGTTCTGCAATACAGAGTTTGACCTAAGTAGCTATCCACAACTGCAGAGAGGTATGTATATGTGACCAATTCCTCATAATTATATTGCATTTGATGTGAGATACACATCAAATCCTTGTTAGGAAAAGCAGAGATACAGATTTCTTGTCCAATAACCAAAAAAAAAAAAAAAAAAAAAAAGGCCTCTTGTCAACAGAAAGAGATGTTAATCAGGGGAAAAAATAAATCACTGAGTTACTGAAAGCATTTATCTCTCTTTATTCTGTGCTCAGTGCTCCTGAGCGCTGCTGCCCGCAGAGGGCAGTGGAACACAGACTCAGAGGCAGGAGCGGCATCAGCTCTCCGTGCTGACATAAGATTAAGGGATTTTGGAAGCTCTCGTGTCCCGTTTACATAACACAGTTCTAACCTGCTATAATGCTGTAACCTTAGAGGCCTGTGATCACAGCAGCTGTGAGCACCACAGATAGTTAAAATGTAGCCTTCCCCGTTTCTCTCCTAAGCTTAAAAAAAAAGTGTAAGAATGTGTTAAATAGGTAGTGAAAGTCATCCAGCACACAGATGCGTCTTCAGCTGAAAAGGCAGACATACAATTGTGGTGTCAATCACTGGAAATTCTTTTTTTTTACAAGGTGAAAGCTCCTAAGCTTAGCTCCTGCTAAAGGAAACAAAAGAGTGATGCACTTGTAAGATGACATCACTTACAACATCACTTGATTTTACAACATGACTCTTCTAGTTTAAGTCTCTAAAAACTTTTAAAACTAATTACTTTTTGTAAAAGCATGGGCAGAGCAATAGCTCTATGCACTCAGCAAAAACCCATCCACACACTTGCATATTAGAACTACTACGAAATAATAATAATAAAATGCCTAAAACAAAACAGAGAAAAAGGGGCCAGCATATTCCTTTCAGAAGCTATATATGTATATCTTTTAATGACATAATAGACTCTTCTTCTTTCCCAGATGCTGGTCAAAGAAGCTGGGCAGAAGGGATTTAAATTTAATATCTCAGCCAAAAACTGGCAGCTAACCAGCAGTCTGATCGACTAAAGTGTTAAAGTGAAAGCTTAAATGCTTTCCAGAAACAGGAGGGGTTTAAGCAAATACTTAAATATGTCTGTAAGGGATTTGCTGCATTTCAGGCTACAGGTGCACAAAAGTGTCAGCCCAGGGTTCATACCTCCACCTTGCCAAGAGAGCTTTGGTCCTGAGATAAGAGTATTACCAACTGAGCTTGGTATTTTGCAGAAGAGATCTCATGCTACTGAATTCTTGCATAAATGCATGTTCTGTAGGTCTTCTCATGAAGAACTATAGAATTTATTCTTATTTATTCAAAATATTAAATGATGATTTTGAATATGAGAATGCTATCTCATCAAGAGATCCTCCATTTCATTTTTGAGAATCAAAAAGTAGTTTTAAAATTTTATGATCATGCTCTTCGTCATTATATGTTTGTGAATATTGGCTACTGTAGAGATAAGGTTAAAAACTGGCAACTTCCTGAAATTATTTTTCTGTGTAAAATTGTTGCTAAATACAGTACACATAGTTCTTCAACATCATCCCATTTTTCTGAAACAAGAAAAAGAATTGTTCTATTTTAAAAGGTATACATCTGAATCAGGGAAAGGAAAGTTGAGAACAAACTGGGTATTCATTTGGTGCAGATCAAGGCATATAAGCAAAAGTCAGAGGAGTTATGCAAGCAGAGGCTGGAGCTTAGCATCTTCAGGAAAGATGGACAAGTACTGTCTGTTGCACCATGGCCACTTCCCTACTCCATTATTTTTCACATAAAACTGAAATAAAGAAATGCTTTGTGTATGCTAGGAGAATTTACTGGGGGAGGATACTTTTTTTTTTTTTTTTTTAATCTTTCTACTAGCAAATGACATCCTTGAAAAACTGGATAATTAATGAATTTTGTGTAGGTCTGCTGCTGTATCATAAGATTGATCAATCAGAGTGCATACTCAAGTGGAGTCTGGTAGAAGAAATTAACTGCAGACTGGAACATATTAGGAAGTTCTGACATATTAGGAAGTTCTGACATATTGTGTTTGGGGTATAATGGAGAATCCTATCACACATGACCTAGTGGAAAATGAAAAAAACAGTCCCATAGGACTGTTTACTAGATGAGTAAATTGAATTATGGAGAGGATCAAGAGCTAAAATAAGACATTTTTTCTTGACTCTATAGAATGGTATAGATATCTAGCTATTTGTTTAAATAAGATCTGCTGCTATTTGAACTTGAAACTTAGGTCTTAGTAATGGAGAAGCATACATGAACAGCACTGCCTAATCTCCCAGTACTAAGTGGTACTAAAAAAATAGTTGTTAGACAAAAATTTCCTGAAAAAATAGAGTGTTTTTTTCTTCCTATTAAAAATGTGGTGGGATGACAATGAAAAGAACTGCTACTAAGAATGAAAATGAATAGCAATAAAGAAAGATTTTAGCACTCTAGTTGTCCTAAAATTGAGAGAGAGGAAATCTAAACAAAAAACTGAGACACTGCTTCAGACATAAGAGCAATTCCAGGAGATTTGCCAGGAAAAAAAAAAAAAAAAGAGTTTTTCAGGTAAAAAGGATCAAAAATATACACAAGTTAAATGATCAGCATCAGTAGTGTGAATTTGTACTGTGGGAACATATAGCAAAAACAACACTAGCATAAGGTATTCTCCTACTGCCAGATCTGCTAAGCAAATAGGAACTTCACTTTGTACCAGCTGCAGCTTCCAAGTGGTCTACAAATCTGACATATGTTCTGCAATACATAGATTGGTGCTCTAATACTGTGGCTGCCCCCCACTGTACATAAGTATGTAGGACATATGTTACATCACATTACTTAATTGTGCATTGCCTTGCATCTGTGGACATTAATTTACAAACTTCTGATTCATTTTTTAATTTAAAGCATAAAATTTCCTGAATTTTTTGTGCAGTAACACTAGGATTCTAATTTAATACTGCACTTACTGCATCAAACCTTAGCAGCAGGTTATATGTTGTTTTTAATGTATTCAGCATGCAAACCCATACGCCAGTTTCTCTGTTTTCACTCTTGTGTTAGCCTGGGATATGTTATGAGAGTGGCTGAAAATGTTTCACTGAAAATTTCTGATGGCCTTACATTCACTAAGTAAACAGACAATCTAGACAAGAAAGATAAACACCAGACCAGTAAAGAAAGCATACTGGCTTTTTAAAGAAAGCATACTAATTGGCTCATATATCAGAATAATCTTTAATGGAGTACACTGATAATTATATTATTGATATTGATTTAGTGATAAGTTCTTAGACACAGAAAAATTAGGAAGGAAGAATTACTTCACAAATAGATATTTCCACTACTCTGGAGATGCTGTTTGAGAAGCTCTATGACCACTCTATACTGAGATTTTTTTTAGGGTAGTAGAATAATTGCAGTCATTATTCATGGTTATGTAATTGTCTCTTTTGCTATTGCATATATATTTGCAAAGATTTCTGTTGTGTTTTCAGTCAGCTTCTGTTCTAAATATTAAATTTTCATGTAATATCAGGTAGTATTTGTTCAAGTACATAAAAATTTGTATTTTTAAAAAGAATCCTTACTGTATTTATGTAGAGTTAAAAAAGATCAAAGCTATAAACTCCTCATTTTTCTAAATTATGGATCCATAAGCTTCTGATCAGCATTCACATACTGCAGAAACATCCACATTTCTCAATGACTTAACTCTGATCACATAGTCTCCTACTAGGCGAAGGACCTCACTCAATAGATGAAAACCTTTTGAATAATATCTTATCTAATAAATGCTTTCACTGTATCAAAGTAATGGCTATATTAGCTTTCTCTAACATGTGAGATTAAATAAATGATTAGCCTTCTCTTAAATGCTATTTTATCAGTATGCTAATCTAAAAGTCCTCATAGTAATTTCATGTGGTCTGGGCATTACTGTTGCAGAAAATCCAGTCAATGACGTACAGCTTCTCAAAAAGGAAGTCCATTTCTCCTCTTTCTCACACAGGTTTTACAATGTTGAGGAATATCTCTTCCTTTTTTTATGCTGTTCTGCTATTTGAAGAGAAAACAAGGAACTGTCAATGTCAAAGCACTGAACCAAAATCTACATTTCCATTTACACAAGTTCAGTCATGTATAGATTGCTATGCTGTATTTGGACATCCAAGTTACCTAGTCTAAAAAAAACCTCCTGTCACTTTCCTTCAAGTTTAAATCAGCATAAGATAAGGTTTTGAAAAGTTGGATGTGTATTTTATGCAGTAATATTTGGTCATATAATATGACAAAATGAAAAATGAAGAACATACATAAGAGCTAAAAATTAGGCAAGGACATGTCTGAAATGTCATCTCAACCCACTACCACTTCAGATATTGATCTAAAATTATTAATCCATGTGCCATAATAGACTATTAATTTTTTCTTCATGTCTGTTTGCATCATGAATTGGTAGGAAATATCTTCCTAACCCAAACTTCTGCAGAAATCTTCTAGTAGCCTTCCCTCTTCGTAGTCTTTCCCAACTTGACACTATTTTTTGGGGGTGGCAATCTTCTCTCAGAGACACAGCAATGGGCTATGGATATGCATGCATGTTTATAAAACCATGAGAGTTCATACTGAGTTTCCAAAAGTGTGATGTGAATTGCGGTTAAGAGAAGGAAAGTTCCAATTTTTATATTTGAATATATTGATCTAAGTAGTTTACCTGGGGCCATCCAGAGCACCAGGAGCAGAAGGCAGGAGTCCTAGTCTATTCTTTGACTATTAGCCCTCCTTTAATTTTCTGTAATTGCCCAAGGTTACTTGGGATAACTGGGTTACTGCCCAAGATTCTGTCTTCTTAGTTGGCTGATGAAAAAAATGTGGAGCAATTTAGTAATTTAGTAACATTTCTTAATATGTGAGGCCATGTAGAGACAAATAATATACACCTAAGAGAGGATGTACTTGCTCGTTAATATGAAAACCTCAGCTATGATTGCTTTTGGGTCATGCAGTTGAACAGCTGGACAGTACTGTCAAAATGCATTTTTATCTTAAATGCCTTGATTTTTTTTTCTCTTTCTTAACTAGAGCTTTTGTATATGTGCATTTATCTGTCTGTCTGTCTCAGACCACAGCTGGGAAAGTTGAAATATAGTTCTTGAACTGGTGTTTTAAGTTGGAAGTTTTACAGGAGCAATGACAGAAAGCTTAGTTCTTGTTAGGAAGTACAGTCTCTCAGCAGCACAGGTCATTTGAGGATGCTGATGTAGAAACATGGGATTAAATCAGATTGATATTTCCTTTTAATATCCTATCACAATAATCTTCTTATCCCATATCATTAATTCACGTAAGAACTTAAGATGACAGCTAACCACAATTAGAATTTCCTAGAGGATACAGCACGGCATCAGAGTGGGGTCCTAAATACACATACTAAAATCGTGTTCCTTTTCAAAAGGATTCTTTTCTCCTAGCATCCTCGAAGAGATTAAGAAATTCCTACCAGAAAGCCATAGATCTAACTCTTCCTTCTGCAACCACAGCATTGCTAGATGCTGTAGGGCATTTCAAAGACAGTATAGTCAAGTGTCTGACAAAGGAAAATGATGGACATAACACATAAAATTTCAAATAGGGGAAAGGAGATGATTTTTATAGCACAATTAAAACTGACTTTTTCATATAAAATGTGTAATGCAGTATGGGAAGTTGGAGGAATTCTAGGCTTTCCTATTTCCTTGTAATACACGTGCCCTAATCTCTCTATTTGCACCAGTCATTTCTGGAAAAAAGGGGAATTAAATTTTCTTCTATCCCCTGAAATGCTCTTATTATCCTGGGTAGGGCACAAAGATGTATTAGAAAGGAAATCCTCAAGGACATTTATAGAATTAACAAGGTGATTTCCATGTTTAATTGAAATGATACTGTTGCATGAACTATAATGTAACTGTTTTTTTAGTAGTAGTTGGGAATATGCCCAAGCTACTGGCAGAACTGGAACAGATGTTAGAGCACTTTGCTTCTCATTTTTCAAACAGTCCCCGTATTTCTGTGCTACGTTGCTGTTTAATTTTCCAATTCCAAATATTGTAAATAAACCTTAGCCTAAATGAAAAATACGTATTTGCTGTTTGAAGTACGTTTATGATGTTAAAAAGCATGTATGTTAGTGGTCTACTCATATGTACTTGAGACCTTAAAACTTCTCAGAGTATTAGTTCTTCCTGTGATCATTTATTTTTAATTCTGCTTATTATGAGTACCTGAGTAATAACGCTAAAAATATTTTGCACTTTCTGGTGTATCTTACTTAACAGAAACCATTTCCAGAGAAAAGCTAAGGACAAATAATTGAAAGAAAAAGAGCTGTGCAGCATTTTTTTTTCTTTTTTAACTAAATTAAGCTTATCACAACCTTAATCCCTTTGGGGTTCTCTGGCTAACTTATTTCTAATCTCTTCTGCCACTTCACTTTTGTTTTCTCTCAGGGTTAGATCCAATAAAAAGCATGTGTCTATAAAGAAGGATTTAGGTAGGATGAAGGTGGCTAAGACCAGACTTCGATCCAAAATCCCCCTTTGCTCTGCTGCTGCCTAATGATAGGTACAGCACATCACCCAAGTCTCACTGTAAAGCTTTCTAGGAAAATTTGTACATTTGCATACTGCAAGCAGCCTAGAGTCGGGTCACACACATCCTTTCACCTAACTTCCCAGAGGGTCCTACTCCTGCGGATGGTTTCTCAGAACATTAACTCAGTCCCTTCAGGATCTTAGGGATACAAAGTGAATACTTTATTTAAAGAGAAGACTATAATAATGTTAGTGGTATAGCTCTTCTCCATCTTTGTATAAAGTCTTTTCCATGTATATTTTATGGAGTACTTGTGATTACATATGTGATTGTGATGTGATTATAGCACCCACTAAAAAATGAGGATTCAGTTGCTTCCTCAATACCACTTTGTCCAGAAGAGTAAACAAACCATTGGAGAACATCTTAATTTGAGTGGTGGTGCAGGAGCAGAAAAGAGAGAGCAAGAAGAAACATGACTCAGTATCTCTGCGTAGGGGTCCTGGGCCCTGTTCAGGGACTACAGCTGCATATTATGCGATGTCTCTTTATGGAACTCCTCTACAAATCCTCTGTTAACTAGAACTTACACAGCTTTCATTCTTTACTCATCCTATACATGAGTTAAGCAGAAATTATGCAAGCCTTTGGAGCTCATTAAAACTGCATTCGTGGATTCAAATTTTCAGGACATTTTAATCAGAGATGAACATAAGTTTTACCTTTAAAACCTTATTTTATATTTTTTTCATAATAATTTTCAAAAATAAAAAGCAAGGCACAGTGTGCTTATTTAATTTTGTTTGCTTTAAGACTCAGTCTACAAACCTGCAGGTATTTACTATTTTGTATGGTTTATATGTGTGAACACCAAAGTTTTAGATAGATGAGCAAATCTGGATGGTGTGCATACCAGAGTGAAGTTACAGAACAAGTGGAACTGTGGGGAGCTGACTGAATCCAGTAGTCACAGAAATCACTCAAACTCTCTCTTGGGAGTTCTGTAGCCTGTGATCCTGAAATATGTCAATGTCCTGCATTGGGTGTCTTAGGAAATTGCATGGATTTATAGAAATTTTCAAATGCGCTGTCCTTGTCTATACCTCTCTATGTATTGCATGAGAGTGCTTTATACCAACCTCTATTAGGATTAAAGTTGGGAAACTAATGAAGAGAGGAATAGGTCCTCCCAGCTTTATTTATTGCTTGGTCATCAAGGTTTCCTTGCTGATAGTGACTTTGGCTTGAGAGGGCACTGGGAAATCCTTCCTTAACCTGCTCATGGTTCTTCCAGCTGAACAATTTCTTCTTGACCAGCCTCAATAGAGAGCACCTATGATAAAAAAGCTTGCATTTCAAGTTTATTTTTTACTGTAGAAAACTATATCTCAATGGTACACAGGACTTTCAGAGTGTGTCATTAGAAAATTGTTAATTCCCCCAAAGGCAGAAACTTCTTGCTCTCTTCTGCCTCGCGCAGCCTGGAGGCCCATGGCTCAATGGAACCGCAACAAGGGTTATTTATAATGAACCACTCTCTCAGCATTGTTTGGATGCTCGTCAGTCAAATATTTGCTGGTGCTTTGTCCACCCAGAAAGTAAATTCATTCCTATCAGCACATGCTAAGCGTCTGCTCAAGCCCAGTGTCCAGGCAAGGTCTCAGCCTTTGCTGCCTCTTCCTCTAGTTTATCAAGAGATGGCAGCAGAAAGCCACTTAACCTTTGATCTGGGCCCACAGACCCTCTGTTTGCTGCAGTGTAATGGTATCCTCTACCAACCCAAACAAGTCATCCTGCTAGTACCATGTAATGGAGCAGTCTCTTGAAAAAGCAGCCGAGCTCAAAGCTTGGCTTTTTGAATGATGGAGGGGAATGTTTCTGAATACAATAGAAACATATCTAATGGATTAAAGCACTAAAAAAGTTATATTAGGAGACTAAATTCTCTTTGGGAATGTGACTGTTGGATTTGATTTTGGGGCCATGATGGTAATTCGCATGTTAAAAATGGCCACAGAATATTCAGACTGTGCTTCATTCTCATAACACGATTGTGGAAGGCAAGGGACACTGGAAGGAACTTTCCAATTCAATGTGACAAGCTGACAAGTCATTTGCTATGGTGACATTTGTGACAGAGAAGAAATTGGTAGCATAACGTGACAATATAGACAGCTAGAATAATACTGAAAATTAGACATGATTAAAGCTATAATGACTGGTAAGATTTCAAATAGTCTATAGTCTTCTTCTGGAAGAAAAAATAATCAAAATAATTGGGCTTACACTGAATCAAAAAACAAATTATAGTGATCATTAGTGAACAGCAAGGGACTTTCTCATTACTAAGTGTCACTAGATGCTTTCAGAAACAAGTTTCAGATGGAGAATCTGGAATCAGTTGCACTTAAATGCAGGACAGACTCTGGGATTTCAGTGTCACCACTTACTCTTAAATGTCACTGAGGAGCTGTCAACAGGTATGAAAATTCACCCAGTTGCTCAATCTTCTTTCAGTAGGAGGCAAAAAAGAATAAAATATATATGGAAGAAAATTTTGGGTTCTACAGAAAGTAAGTAATAATGTGGCACATGAAATGGACCCACCTTACTTAAATTTTCCTCCTTTTCTGTTGTACTGTGATTGCATTTTAAACTAAAAGGGCCAAATTGTGTTCTCGTGTTCAGGAAGGTGAATTAGAATTATTTATGCTGGCAATGTAGAGTCTCTTTGTATTATTTATTTCAGTACACCTGAGATTAGAAATTGGTCTCTCAATAGAAATATCAGCAAAATTAGATCTTTTATTACAATGAAGTCTTATGTTACTAAGATTCAAAGTTTTATAAACTGTTCTTACTGGTCATTTTCTGTTACCTTTAGAAAAAGCAGGTTGGATGAAGAAAATTATCCTTCATTATCTTTTTTTCTAAATGAATGAATGATTCATTTGTCTCAAATTAAACAATTGTGAAATGCAGTACAGTGTTCCTATTTATTTTTAATTTCTTATATTTTCTCTCAATTTCTAATTCTTTAAATCAGTTCTAAATCAGTCAACAAGGTTGCAGTGAGAGGAGCTAATGAAAAACCAAATCAGATTAGTAACTGGAGAGGTGAAAAAAAAGACAGACTGTTTAAGAGGATTGTTTCCTCAGGTATGTCTGACATTTAGTGAAAATTACATTATCCTTTTTATTCAATGAGTGACAGAGATTTCTTTCTTCCTAGCTGTCTGCCACAAATCTAACAGGTGTCTAGAGAAGATGCATGTGTGAGCTCTGCTGCTTTGGGTCAGTCTCAGTTGTTTTTGCCTCAGAACATCCACCAATGACACGTTTAACTATCCGCAACAGCATTAAATGCTTTATGTCATGACATCGCTAACGAAATCACCTTTGGAGGAAACATAACTGGCATCCTAGAAAATTATCTTTAGATCTCAAATGACTGAGCTCATAGGAGTTTGGACATAACAGGCTTCTAAGGCTTATGGTGATAACAAATATAAGCATTAAAATAAGTCATTTTGTGGAAAAAAAAAGGCATCACAGAAGAATTAGCTTTCCATCCCACTCTTTGGCAGTCTGTATTTATTACAGCACTCACCATGGAATGGTAACCAGCTGAGTGATGCTAAATCACTACATTAAAATTCTAGCCACCATATCAGAGTTCTACTGTCTATGCATGGAGACTGTGTAAAATCTCTCTCATTATTCAGATGCCGCTCCATTGAAATGTACTGGACAGCAATTAGCAGGTCAACAACTTCCACCTAGTAAAATGAGGCACATTGTTGAAGGATATTGGTACATGGCATCTGGCAGCTCATACATCATTTTGTAACTTTGTAACTTGGCAAACAGTGTTTTTTTAAAAAAAATGGCAATTCTGAGCGTATCGTAGGGGTGGGTTGTAGCATTTTTACATGCACATTTGTAGCATATACACATACACAAGCAATGCAGGCAAAGACTATCTGTCATACACCTGCAGAATACCCAAATAAATTTAATGTAACATTTTATTCTTGCAAGTCCTTTTGAAGTTTCCCATTTGTATGTGATCAAAATACTTAGAAAATTAAAAAGTCTTTCTTCTATTTATCAAATGAGCATATAATATTGCAGAATGATAGAAAATAAGAGTGTAAGATGCCTTATATGTTGTAACTCTGCTGGTGCAGAATCTTCCCTCTCTTTGTTCATTAGACTCACAGGGGTGTTAGAAATAGTCCCTTTTCTTTACTTCCCATATGACTTTCTTAGTGCTTAGATATTATGCAATAACACAGACCTGTGCATGAAAAATGGATTGACTTAGTCATCGTGAAGCAGTACAGTATCTTACAGAACAACAGCTTTCCAGTGTTACCATATTTTTCAAAATAACAGTTTGAAAGATCCTATCCGTAGTTTAGACTGCCATTAGTCAAATGCACAGAATCTGTGCCTAAGTGAGTGCATTAAGCTCATTGATATAGGTAGCGCATATCTTTCTTCCCCCCAACAATGAACGTTTTTCTCTAGATATACTTTACTGTTAAAGAGATTTTTAACATTATGGCTGATTCATTTTTTTCAAAATCTACTGCTGTTGAGCTGTAACTGGAAACTAGATTTAATGACTACACTTCTGTGTGCAAAGCTGGCATATCAAGCATCATTTGGAATTCAGACCATTCAGTAACTGCCATAGTGCTTGCAAATAGATCTGTCTTAAAAAGGGTGATGTAATGCTGATTCATAGGAATGTTAGGTGCAAAATCTTGTGATAAAAATTTGGGCATAGGAAATGTTTGTTTTCAATAAGACAGAAAGCCATAAAGTTTCATGAAAATAATGTTAATTGGATGTGTATACTTTTAAGTTTCTTTGTTCTACACAATTTCAGAAATTCTGAAAATATTACTTGGGTGACAGAAAGTAAGAGGAAAATTTGCACATGTACACATAAGCATATGTTCATAGTATGCTATGAATACTGAAATCAGGGTGAATATTTGAATAGCTGATTTGCAAGTGTATACTATACTACCTATGTGGTAAATACAGAATATGTCACCAACATAAATCATGGGTTTAGACGCAAAAACATTATGTTGTTATAAATGTTGTTATTGGATTCTCTGACAATCCAATACTTTGCCCTCATCATCTACCTAACAAGTTATTTTTCTAAACCAGCTACTTTACCTCATTTCAAGTTGCAATGCTGTATGGAACCATCAAATAATTGCTGTGCTCTAGAGGGACTATTGTCTTGCAATTTTGTAAGCCCTAGTATAATTCCAAGTCTCTCCCTTATGTTTTGCCAATATAAACTGGATCTGATGAGAAACTTCACCTGCATTTCCATAGTATAGAGCCAAGTTCACACCTGTCTTTAGGTATGTTTCAGTGTCTTAAGTGGATGCAGAGCCCTGTAGTTCCTACTGGAGCTCTACCAAATCAGGAATTATAGCAGCCAAAGCAGATTTTTTTATTACACAGCTGGAGCTGGAGGAGTTCTTTCTCTTCCTAAAATAGCAGCAGTTCCCATCAAATATAAGTGTTGTGCGGTTTCCTCTCTTACTGAAGAGATCTGACTCCCAGCTCTCTGGAGTGTACACCAGCTGCCAGCTTATTTTGTTGAGGGAGAGGGGAAGAAAAGTTTCACTTTTCCAAATGGGACCTTGCTAGCAGGCAGAAAAGAATTCAGGATTTATTAAGCCAAAAAAAAAAAGGGAAGTAAAATTATTTTGCCTAGGGGCATAGATTTTAAAACTCTTTGATTCTCTGTTCCAAGGACAGGACAAAATATTTAATCCCTGAAGAGAGGACAGGACATCAGACATCTTTTATAATAGATAAGCATCTTAACCACTTAACTGGACCATAAGGCTACTTGCCGTTTTTTTTTTGGTAACTTGTTCTGTTATTCCACACTGTGGAAAGATTTCAAGGGGTAGAGCTGAAAGTTCTTTCCTATGCTCTCAAATACCCCTCTAAGCATTCTCTACTTTCCATGGAGATGTGAATCTGGAATACCTCAAGACAGAGAAACTGAAAATAAGACTTTCTGACAGAAGAACCCTCAAAGTGACAGCAGATGAAAAGAGGCTGCTTGTCTCTTGTGACATAAACTGGCAAGTAATTATTCCTTTTCTTTGGTAGTCTTCCAGGCTGTAGCTGATGTTCATGGCCGCATGTAAAGCTCAGCATGCTCAGTGGCCCAGCCTGACACCTCCAGGGTGTTCTGGGTTCAGCCATGGGAACCCATACAAAGATCACACAATTCAGTCTCTGAGTGACAGGCAACATTTGGGCCCTCTTAGTAAAAAACCTAATGTCACAAAGTGAAATTGGCTAAAGTTTGGCTTTTGGAACAATAAATGTTTAGTTTAGAAAGTGACTGGCCCATTTAGGTCCAGTTACAAAGTATAGTAAGCCTGGTCCAGCCACACAACAAGTGCACGACCGGGTCATTGCTAAGGAATAGCAAAGGATCATTTTCTCTCCACATGCCACTCTTCTTACTCAAACCCACTCCTGAGAGTTGCTTTCTCCACAAAAATTCAGCATGTCCCTCATTTTTAGGTATAGACTCTCCGCAGTTGTGTGTTTCCTTTTCCTGTACTTTCAGTTTGCATCTTTCTTCAGGAAGTCCCCAAGCCAAACGTTTTTAACTCTCAGGGAATACCTCTCAGGATCTCAGGAAAAGCATCATTCATCATTATGGGGTTGCCTCTTCTGGTACATTTATCTAAGCCACTGCTTTGGCAGCAGTAGGAGATGACTTTTTTGATTAGATATGCTTTCAATCTGAGCCAGTGTGGATGCTTTTATATTATCTTATGTTTTCTACTACAGTTTAGAAGAACCTGGTGCTCACAGAGACACCCATGATGTAATTTTAGCATGGATGCTACTAGCCACGGAGGCATAACACCAAATATGGGTAAATTTGCATGTGGCTAGCCCAGGCAGGGTTGTTTTCCACTGTTTTTCATGTGGTTACTTCTACTGCTATCAGTCATCAGTTTGCATAGATCCATGTGAATTGCTGTCCAAAGTTAGCCAACCTTAGTGCTATTTCAGGCCCTGCATTTTCTAAAACATCTCTTCTCTTGTAACCTTCTGCTCTCTGCAGGGTGAAAATAGGCTTTAACATGGAGGCAAAAAGCTCAGCCTACAATAAGATCTTTGCTGCTGATTGTCTTTAATAACAGGCTATGATAGCACTTCCCTGCCTTCTTAGTACAAGAGGAATGAGGCAGAAAACACTAAAAGAGAATTATGTCTTAAGGAAACAGCACCTGAGATCAAACTGGCACTTGAAAACTATATACTGACAGATCCTGAATCGTCATAACATCTCTTTGAGATTAAACATAATCCAATTTCTGTGGATGTCTTTATGTTATTGGAAGTTATGTGTTCAAGAATATTATAAAACAATAATTCAAAGTATTGCAGCTTTATATTAAAGAAACTATCCTTGCAGAAGTCATTGAAAGAAATGAAGATTTTATTTCCTTAATAATCTGTTCAAAATTTATTAGAAAATACATACTTTCAACCTTGAGGTTTCTACAGTCTTAACATTTTTCCATCCATATGTATATGGCATAAAACATCCTTTGAGTACACATAGAAATCTATGGATTAATTGAAAACTTATAAAATTACTTCTTCACAAGTACAAATGCTGTAGGATCCTTCAAAATAAAGCTTCCATGTAAGATTTGGGGAAAGGTTTTTTTTGATTCTTTAAATTGATCAATGTTGAAAATGCATGTGAGCTAAAAGGCAATTTTCAATATTTTCTTTTCTTAGTGAATGAATAGTGAACTAGGAACTAAGAGTAATAATTATTCATGATAGCCCTTTATGTCACCAAAAACTTGTCAACCCAGAAAGGACAACTGAGATTTTATCAGAAGTAAAACACAATCACCTTTGCTGTGTATGAGAAAGACAAGAATTAATGAAAGAAAAACTAACAAAATGCAAAACACTAATTTTCTATGTTTATTTAGATCTAGGTCTCTCTGAAGCCCTATTTTGGAGGTTTAAATGAGATCAAATTTCTTGAAGAAGTCATGGAATAAGCATAATCCTAAGTAAAAATGTTTAAAGGCAGATTAACATTTTGTTGATGTGACAAAGATGATTTAGTCCTCAAAGGGAGTTTGTGTCATTTATAAAATTGATGTTTTCTTGGATGGTTGAGAGAAAAGTTGCTCCTAAAAGGACGGGTGAGGACTGTAAGGGAAGCAGAATCCTCTGACAATTAGGCATAAAATAAAATGAAATAAAATCACTTTGCATAGAAACAGCTCTCCTCATGCTGAAGTAGGGCAAAGTCACCCAGGTCGTTTGAGAGAGTGATTCTGCTTCTTGGCCTAATTTGGAACATGCTGAAAACAGTCATTTATAGGGAAATACAAAAATGTGCTGGGTCATTGGAAGAAAACTCCAAAAACTAGACAAAGCAAAGAGAAACCTCATCAGCTACTGCCTTTCAGAAACACTACTCTCTTCCTCCTTTCCATTCCTGCCAGTGAAAACAAATTAATTTTGGTTTTGAGTCAATAGGATCTAGGTATAAAATAAGAAGTAAATTCCAGTAGGCATAATAACAAGTAAAAATGTACGGAAAAAAAAGGGTAGTAATCATTTAATAAGGGCAGGAAAGGGTAGGATCACAATCAATTACTACCTTTATCTCAGGCAAAGATGGGGCTGGGATCAACCCTACCATAAATGGAAGTCTGATGTTCAGCCTCTTAAATGAAGAAAAGAATTACAATTGGTGAAAAGCATATGTTTCTGCTTCCAGAAATGCCCCTGAATGTATACAGTTGCAGAAAGATTCACAACATTTAGAATATTCACAACATTGAGAGAAAAAAAAACTGCAAATAAACTTCACTATTCATTAATGCAAATGCAGGTTGGAGAGACCTAACTACACAGACATGCTTTAAACTACATATTGCTTCTCTAAGAGAGAGATCTTTGAGTTATCATGGATAACTGTCCAAAAGTGTCTGTTCAGCACCCAAGGACATCCAAAAGAATGCTTCAGAACCAGTTCTTGTCTCCTCATGAATTTAGACAGAGCCAAGTTCTGCCACAGTGGTATTTCCGAGAGGGCCAGGAGGTTGCCACTTTGTGCCACGTGCTCTAGGTGTCCCTTCTTGAGCAGGGGCATTGGACTAGATAATCTGTAGAGGTTCCTTCCAACCTCAACCATTCTGTGATTCTGTGATTGGTGAGGTCAGTGCTGGAATAGTAGATTTCAGAAGGCTTGATAGGATTTCAGGGGAAGATTTGGAGAAGCTATGTGTGGGAGAAGGTTCCCTGGTCTCTTCTCACTCCTTTGCAGCCCTTGGCTCAGGGATTCATCTGTCTGAGTCATAGGTCTAGAGTGGTGCAGTAGAGCTCTGTGACCTTGACTTGTTTTTACTGAGAAAATTGTTGTGAAGGTGTGAGCTAAAACTGTGCAAGATAAGAAAGGAAAAACACAGTCTTTTTTTTTTTTTTTTTTTAACAATGAGTTAGCAGAAGAGGATTTGATGGGAAAAACACTGCCTTAAAATATATAAAATATATAAATACATAAAAGCCTAAGAATAAAATGAATGAAGACGAAAACTCAGCAACGGTGAGAATCAGTGCATTCCCAATAGCAATAGACACTAGCCCTTTCTCACTAGACTGACAACTGCATGACCAGTGAAGATTGATCACATGTGCCATTAAGGATGGTTAAAACTCCTTATTCTTAGGTATTGTGTATATTAACCAATAAAATAATTGTTTTGCACAAATTATTGGATACATTCCCTTTAAAAGCCTGCTGGTACAAAACAAGAAGTGTCCTATAGACGTGACCTGATGAGGGACAACAACACTGTTTTGCCCTGAGCTTCCTGCCCGTCTGAAGCCAGTCTTCCCTTGTGAAACCTCTAGTTCCAGCCTATCCCTATCTCTGCAGGCAGACTGCATTTCATCTGCACACAGTCATGGAGTAGTGAGAGAAGGCAGTAGACTCCACTTTGGTTCATCATGTGCCCACATGCTAGGCTAATTCACCCTTGGGTTCCTGGCTTAACGCTCTATATAATTATCTTCACCCACTTGCTTGGGTTTATTTGGAAACAAATGGGTTCTCGACAGCTTGGGAGATTCAGCATCAGCATTCTCATCTAGCCTGCTGACCTTTCACGTCCTGTTAATCCACCACTCTACAGCTGAATCAATTACTGGATGATTTATCTGACCCAAGTGGGATGAGTTTGACCAGTTCCTTGAAGAAAGAAGTCTTATGTCACTAAACAGATCTAATGGCGAGAATAAAACTATGCTTCCTTATGTGTGCAATAGATTCTCTTGCTGCAACTATCATCTCCTGTCATTGCCCAAAGTCTTGCTCTAACTCAGGAAACTTTTTTTCTTTCTTTTTTTTTTTTTATTCTAATCATGGGCTCTGTAGAAAAAAATCTCTCAAAAGCCGGGAGAAAGTCAAAGATGATAGGACAAGAGCCGGATTTAAATGGAAGTATCATGAATTACATTAATTTCTAATTTTTTTTGTCCCAGCTGAGCACACATTGTACTCAGTGACCATCTGTGGCCAACAAATTATCCCTCAACAGTAATTATCTGGCATTAATTATTTTTAAACTTATTTGTCTAAGTAATTCTATATATGTATACTTTATGGTTCATTGATTTCTATGAACTAAAATGGAATATTGTAAAAATGACCAACTTATTTCCATGACCAATGGAAAATGACCAATGTATTTTTATGAATCCAAGAAATTATGATAGATGATTGATTTATTCATCTTATAATGAAGTCCAAGCAACAATCCATAACAAAGGGGAAAACCTAGCTTAAGTAGACCAAACAATGACATGGACAAAGCTGTAGCAGTTTATTCCTCACATTACAACTCAGCCTGCAGAGAAGTGGTCTTGCTGTTTTGCTGTAGATGCTTTAGGAAAAACGTGAAGCTTGCTTAGATGTGATGACCCATGTCCTGCTCTTAATTACATGAGCTCCAAACATCAGTAATTCCATCACTTTCAATTATATGTTGCTTACTCTAGGTCTTGGAAGAAAAGGAGCAATTTATTACAATTCACATTTTCTCAAGCTTTTGCTAGCCCCTTCATATTCATGTACAACTGAAAAAAACACAGAGAAAAAAATGTATTTTTAAAAAAGTTCACTTTTTGTGAGTGCAGAACTTAGCCGAGCAGAAACATAAAGCTTTTTTTCCTTAAAGAGACTAGCATACATATTTCTTTTTCCTGAGGCAACTTCCTGCCCCAGTGAGGGACACAAGTTCCCTGCAAAATTCAAAGAACAACTTAGGTCTCTATAAAGAGTTTCATAAAAATGATGCTTAGCATAAAGACTGCTTCACTAGCTATAGAAAAAGTAAAGTAAGGACAGAGGAATTAATTATCTAATGAAGGTTAGGTTCTTGCTGAGGAAAAGGCTGAGGAAAAACAGATATATTCATAATACTCAGCAAACTATGTGGGTTGTCACCTGGCCCATAGGAAAATTGCTTTCAGGAGCATATTTTGATTTGGAGCAAAATTTTCACAGAATGGGTGAATAATTGGGGTTGGATGATACTTCTAGAGATCATCTGTACCAATCCCTCTACCCAAGCAGGGTCAGTTAGAATAGGTTGCACAGAACCATGGTCACTAGGGTTTTGAACATCTCCAAGGGCAGAGACTCCACAACCTCTCAGTGGAATCCCTTCCAATATTCAACTATCCTCACAGTTTAGAAGTGTTTTATTATTCCCAGGTGGAATGTTAAGTCTTGAATGTAGGTCTCCTATATGCCAACAGAAGTACTGTAGATAATAGTTGCTCTCATGGGCAGCTTGTCCTAAAGTTCTATCCTTCAGATGTACACACAGGTTTTGAACTTCCTGGAAAATACCACCTGGATTCATCCCAGTTTTTAAGTTCAGTGGTAAATACCCTGTCTATGAATCCTGTCACCGAGTACATGTGAACTACAGCTCTGAATCAGGATTCCTTGCATTTCTATACAGAAGTATCCTTGCAACCATTCAAATCCTGGAAGCTCCATCTTCTATTAGATCCAACTCATGTAGGCAGTTGTGATGTAGGTAAAAGCACTCAACACTGTTTCCCTCAAATTAAAATTAGCTTAGAAAGTAAACATCTTAATTTTGCTTATAAATAAATTGCATGGAATTGTTACCTTAATTACCTCTATCATTACTTCCACAATTAAGAGCTAAAGAAAACATTTTGTCCGTAATGCAATTAAATTTCCTTGAGGATCAATCTTTTCCATTTTCAGAGAAAACCTCTTGATATAAGTACTTTATATAAAGTACAGTATGCAAATGCTTTTCTCAATTACTTTTTTTTTCTCCAAAAGAGCTTCCAGAAGGATTGCCTTTCCTTGAGCATATTGAAATCTTTTTTTATTTTCCGTGATGGAAAAGGACTCTTTGCAATTTGTTTTACCTCTGCCTTTCTAGATCGTTCATGGCCCAAAAATATTGCAAATAATGCTCCTACATAAGAGCTTTGGTTCTTCTCTTCTTCATAAAGAAACATTTTTTAAAAGTTTGAATGAACATTGGAAGAGACACAAATACCTACTCTTTCTGCAGAAGAGTTTCCATGAAGTAAATGTGATGAGCTCAGTTATTTAGAGCCAGGAATGATAAAGAACTATTGGAAAAAAAGCTTTTACTGGGAAGATGAAGCACATGAAATTGCTAGTTCATTGCTAATGTAGGAGAGCACAATGCTCTGCTACAGAAACCAGCATTCACATACAGAATCACAGAGTCGCAGAATGGTTGAGGTTGGAAGGGACCTCCAGAGATCACCTAGTCCAACCCCCCTGCTCCAGCAGGGACACCCAGAGCACTTGGCACAGGGTGGCATCCAGGCGGGTTTGGAAGGTCTCCTGAGAAGGAGACTCCACAACCTCTCTGATTAGCCTGTTCCAGGGCTCTAGAAATAAACTGGAAATACATAAATAAAACCAATAGAAGGGGCAGTTCTGCCTTTCTGCTCATAGATCTGTCTCCAGATTACTTCCTAAAACACTGCATATTTCAAGAGTGACCTTAGCACAGCACATTCCGTTTTTTCCTTTTGCTCTGTTTGAAACTAGTAGCATTGGAAGGCTTAGATTTATCTTATGGAGGCAGGTTACATAACATAGATCAACTGCTTCCTACAGAGATCATAATAGATATGGTGCTTTACACTTACCCTCTGATTGTGTGTTATCAGACATACAAATAAGCAGCCTATTCTACTAAAATATGCAAGCAGACTTACAACATCTTAATGAGAACAACAAAAATGAATAGATTTTTACTTGTATCTAGAGAAATAATGAATTGGAGACTCTGAAAGAAGGTGGTTAGTTAACTCTGATTATTAATTGAAAAAAAAAAAGTTTTATGCAATATATTCTTTTTATCTCCCCAAAATATTGCTATTAGCTTTGACGGTGTATTTTCAGATCAAACAAGAACTTGTTACCTTAGTAGATAACAAGAACACTAACATAATAATGTTCTTTTAGAACTCCTAACAAAATTATTATTATATTCAAAATTACTAGGAAAAAGGAAGAACTAAGTCCCAGGACAAATCTTTAACCCATGATGAAGACTCTGGAATCTTCACTGCCATAAAATTAAAGGATAAGCTTTATGCAACTATTATGCAGCAATTTTATGGTTAAAAAGAAATTAACAAATATTATCTATTACAAATACAAAACTAAGACTGGAGACAAAACTCAAGAGAACCATTTATTTCGTTCTCGACTATGGGCATTTAGTCTTTATTTTCAGAACAAATTACAGATCCTTGGTGCCTTCAGACTTATTGTACATATAGATTAAATAAAGTTGTCTAGATGCATGATTTAAACTCCAAAAGCATAAATCGGTGTTTCTCTGCTATGCCAAATAGTCAAGAGGGCCTTCAATTATTACAGAGAGAGAGCTGTGTATATATTTCTGTTATAGGGCAAGGAAAGAGAGGGAAAGATTTAAAAAAAAAAGGAAAGAAATGAAATACAAAGAAATGTGGTTGACTTACTGTGTTTCAGTATAACCAAGATTCACCTCCTCGCACTTTATTTGGTCTACAGGTGGGTCATACAATATATGCTGCTATAGACTACAGAACAGCAGGCTCAAGCAGTAGCTTTTTGCTGCTCACATTATGGGGAATGGTATGACAGTAGTCAGCATATGGTTTGAAAACCAGCAAAAGAAGGAAGGGTAAGTCTGATTTTCAAAAGGCAACTGTCTGAGACCTCAGAGACGAACACATCAGTCTCCCCAAAGTCTGACCTCTGCGAAATGTTAAAATAAAAGTGTTAGAAAGTTCAAAAGCTTAAATGCTCTTCTGATCTTCGGCTGTATAGTCAAGATCCAGGCCATCTGCTGGGGGCACTACATCTTTCACTTTCGTTGCTTTTTATAAAAAAAAAGACTTCAAAGTGCCCAGGATTGTTCAGGTATCATTGTAAAGGTGGATATTAAAAATCCCTTTTATTTTCTTTGGTTTAAAAGTTATCTCAGAGCAAATAACGGCCAACAGGTGATGGCCTGCATACTGATGAGACATGCTAGTTTGAGGAAGTGTCCTGAGATAGTGAGCTAAACTTAAAATGTAAATGGCAAAAAAAAAAATCTAATTTGTGCCTCTTCCTTCAGTGCATGGCATTGCTGCAGGATACGACTGAGTCTCTGTATTTAAGAACTTTTTGGGGGATTTAAATACCTCCACTGTTAGAATCTAATTGCTAACATGTGCGTTGACTCACTTCATATTAATTCAGGAGAATGACAAAGCGTTTGTGCATGGTTACTTCCCGTTTAAACGCTGCTACAAATTAGGGTGTCACTGAGAAGAAATTTTTTTTCTAGTGGTAAATAAGATGATGCCAGGTTCAAAGGACCAGAGCATAGAACACATCTCACTTGCTTTAATTTTGATCATTTTTTGCTTATATCCAAATAATTAAATGTTAATGTTTAGCTACCTGTAGCTAAATCTAGTAAATGACTATGAAACCAATAAGTTAAAAGCTTCAGTGACTGCTGATTAGACCTCTGATACCTGGAGTAGAAACCTGTGTTAGGCTCCCTCATATAAAGTGCACATGGACAGGAAGGAGCCTTGGGATCCTCCCAAAATCTGCCTGGGCCTCGGACCTCTTCACTAGGGGAGTGCTCATAACTCTCCTTCCTCTGGGGAATTTGAGCATCCCTTTCTGAAGTAGGGGCCACTATCCATTTTTGAAAGGAATTTCTATTTCTTTTAGAGTAAGAGGCATTGTCATCTTGCTTAGAACAGTCTTGAGGTCTTTTTAAAAGAAAGCATCAAGACACCTGTTCTATGAGAAGTCTGATCTCACCAGTGTGTTATCAGCATGTTCCACTGATGTTCCAACAGCTCCATTAAGAATCCTAAGGCTGCCGGCTAATGAGGGAGGTGCAAACAGAATTAATTTTAATTGCAGTAGATGGCTTTTCAGATTACATTCAGATTCCCTCTAAATTGTCTTCTGAGTGACCAAGTTCCTTACTGAACCTTTAGCTTGTTATCTGCAAAATTAACTTTTAAAAATCTTCTAGTCAAGTAGTCTTGCTAGTTCAGAAGTAAATTTGTGATTAGTATTAATCCTAACTTCTTTTAATTGATTATTAAATATTTTTAAAAACATCTGAGTTAAATTTGAAACTGTTTTGAAGAATTATTTTTGAGAGATCTACTTACCCAAGATCTTTCAATTTTGCCTTTCCATTTAGCGTTTCAAATTACTTAAAGAATGGCATACTAAAAAGTAATTGGTCAAGCTATCATTATTTTGCAGCATTGATTACTAGTAATAATCTCACTGCATTTAGAGTGACTTCTGATTCATGCAGCACATTGGTCTGCTTTGATTAGATGCTCTAAGACAATGTGGGATAAAGGAGAAAACTAAATATGGAATGACAGCTTAAAAACAGTCCTGTTAAATGCAGATCCACCAAGATGAGCCTCACTTTTCCATGGTGCAATTACTCTCTGCTGTGTATTGGAATCTCCATTCCGTAAAGCCTCATTGAGGAATTGTGGAAGGTTTGACAGATGAGATGCTGAGGTAATTACTTAGCTCCTTTCCATCCTACTGGCTTTTTGTCTGATGAATGAAGACTTGAATTCTGAATTCAACAATTCTAATCTCAGTAGAACAATAAATTACAGTAAAATGCCAATATAATTTTTTCCATAGCTGGACCAATTCAAGACTGCTTCCTTCCAGCTGTTTATAGTCTCAGGAATGTACCTTTAAATGAGAGAGGCAGTTTTAGGTAATGTTATTACCACTTTTTTTAAAATTTTATTTAAACAACAGCTAAGTATAAGATATAAACTAAGAGGGTAAATTATTTTTTTGTACCAATACCTCACAAACAACTATAAGTAGAAAGAAGAGCCTCTCTTTTCCCTCAAGACAGCTACTAGGCAGTGATGTCACAAGAAGGGCAGGTGGGAACTAAAGCTGAGTGCAAAGTGCACAGAAGAAAGTCACAAGGTTCTTTAAAAGTTAAGGCTATTTGTTGTTTTTTCAACATATAACAATTAAATGTTCTCATCTTGTCAATATTATTTTGATGTAATGCATAACCTACACTTTCCATATTTCTCATAGTATTGCTCTTCTAAACTCTGTTGTATTTTGCGTGTGTCTCCCTGTGAGTGGACACACACACACAGACACAGAACTTTCTTTTGAGATTTCAACCACTTAAAAAGTACTAAAGACATGATTGATTTCAGGACACTAATCTACACTTGCTGCTGGTACTGCAGAACATGGACCTCGCATGCATGAGGGAAGGTGTACTTCCCCTTGCTCCCCAGACTGAATGTTCAAATAAATAAAAGAGGAGTATGGGCATGTTCCATCACATAACATGGGCCACAATGGGACAAACTGATCTCCTATGTTTAAATGTGTTTCATTTAAAGAGGAAAAGATTACTTCTTTTCTTCGTACCAGTAAGCACTGATTTTCCATACAGGTTGCCAAACACTGGAGATGATATCTATTTTTTTTAAAGAAGATTTATTGAAGGATGAACTGGAAAACAGTATATGTTCTTGCTTTTTTCTATCTGTTCTTACCTTCGTTTGACAGAGGGCAAGATGCAAGCTGCTTTTGGAAAGCACATTCTGCTGACAAGAAATGCAGCTGGCAGCACTATCCATGCTCAGTCGGCTCACACACTGACACCAAACTCACTGGGAATTTGTTTTCTACGTGAGGTTCTGACACCTTGGAGGAAGGATCACTGAATCAAACTAGCTCACCAAAGTTAATCACTGCATCACCACTATTATGGGCATACAGCACACTATGTTCTCCATTACTGTCCATAACTGACTTCAGTTACTTATAAAATAAACTGAGAATAAAGTAAATTGATCGAGAAGGAGTCTTCAAAAGGCTTCTAGGCAGTGATTGTTGCCTAAATTGGGTGTCTCTCCAACAACGGGTCTTGTTGTCTCAAACATGCAGTAAAATTCACTGTTAAGAGATAGCGCATTGTGCAGCAGGTAGTGAGGATTAGGGAAATGGACAGATAGAAGGCAATGGTAACCTCCACTAACAGACAAGAAAGAAACCTGACATAGAAATGATTATTCTTGTTCTTTATAAAGCAATAAAAATAAGATCATTTCTGTGATATACTGCAACTAGCTATATCGTGAATAGAATACTGAAAATCCTTAGAAGGCTGCGTCAAGATTGATATACTTTAGAATAACATAAATGTTTGTGGTTGTTTTCTCCAGCTTCTAAAAGTGGATTTAAACATAAGTAGATTTAAGGAAAAGAAATATGTTGGTGCTTGCCAAATTCTTGTCTTAATCATTACAGTGAACCCACTTAAAATTAATTCTGCAGTTTTGTTTGACAAACAGGATTGCTTTCTTTCCAATTTGTTTGGATTTCCTTTTTTAATTCTCATTTTTTTTTCTTCCTTTTTTTTTCCTTTCTTTTTTTTCTTTTTTTTTTAACTCTTGACAACAGTTTTTTTCTTTACTGGAGTCACTCTTAAATTCACTCAATCACTTAATTGATCTTCCCATTAGGAGTAATGATTGCCACAGATATGTTGGACAGTGTCAGACCTGAGTATTGTGAGCTCTAATGGTATTACAGGAAGCTTTCAGTAGCAAAGCCAGACAACCGCAAACTCTAGTTAAACTGTGCTATCCAGGCAAAAAATTCTCTAGATTTTGTGCTAATGGTCGTCTTTCTGAACAATTTGTCATCAGAAAGTAGGGAGGTAGTCCCTGAAACAGGGGATGCAAGCACATGGAGTGTGCACCAGCCAAGACTCTTTCTCCTGTATCTGTTCTTACAACCTTGTGACAATATGAATTGTACCTATTGTTGTAAAACAACCCTTATGTCCCTGCTTTGTGACAATCTGCTATATCAAATAAATCCCTGTAGCTAGCTACTGTGCTTTACTGCTTCCTGGGTGGAGTTTGAATTCCAGCTCCTGGGCACAGCCACTTTTGATCACCACTTTTCTGCCATACATCAGGTTTGTACACACATCATGTCTGTAGCAACATCAAGACAAGCTTGTAATCAAAGCATATAATTAACTCATACCTCTTGATAGATCTTTTAGGTACCTAGACCAAAAGCTTAGCTTTCTGAACTCTTTGTATATTCAGTGCAGTGAGCAACATCCTTATAGATATCAGCTCAGGACAGAGTTCCAACTTAGCAGGAGCCTGGCTCTGGCTTCTGACCATAGCCTCAGCACTGTCCTTAGGGTTAGGTAATAATAATCCATCCTTTTTTTTCCCTCTTTTCTGTAGAAAACAGAAAACTTTGGCAGTAATTTAGAAATAAAAATTTAGAATAAAAATTATATATAATTATGTCACAATCACATTATAGATTTCTTTCTAACATAATTTTTGACACTAATATGCTATGATCTTCTTTTCCTGTTAACTATGATAGAGCAGTCAGTATTCATTCTGTATGAATTTACTGTGAGATACTGGTGAACACTGATTGTCAAATATTTCATTAAATTGAATAAATATCTCATGCAACTTGAATATGAATGCCAAATCTAAATATAAATCTAAACTTTTCATGTTTTCAAACTCTCAGAAATATTCTTACTATCAGGTTTTAGAATACTAGATATGGAAAGGAATTAAGGAATGTATGCTTTTCCTGCACATTTTGTTTCAGTGAATGGTTTTGTCTTCTTCAGTTAGATGCTTTCAAAGTTAAAATAGTATGAAGGCCCAGTCTAGTATATTAGCTAGTTCTCTGAAATTTGATTATGAATCAGTTTCTATCTTTACCATGATTATATTCTTTATATCAGGAAAAATACACATTTCAATGTCAAGCCTGACATTCTCCTTTTAGCTCTTTGACATGTTAAATAACATAGAACTCAGACTGCAATGTATATAATGTTTTTTAAATTACCATAGCAGAAGTGGGTTACAGCTTATATTTTACAGTCAAAAGGATCCTGTCAAACACGTGTGGCCTTTTAAATCCTAGTTGTGATTGTCACAAATGAAAATTCAAACCCAATGCACATAAGGCTATACTAGGTGAGATCACTGTCAAATGTTTGCCTTAAATTTGAAACATGAAGTCAACATATACATATTTAAAAAGACACTTTAATACAAACGGTTTAACAACATGCATTATTTGAACTACGTCGTTGATTAAAGGGAAGGAAAGAAGAAAGGTTTCCTGTACTACTATAAAAAAGTAATGTGCATGTCATTCTTCTTTGCAGTGGGACATGAAGGTGTATTAGGATTAGGGAGCACAGAAGATAAGGAAAAAAAGTAAGATATAATCTCATACTCTCTCTCACAGTTTTAATATAAGTCACATATTCCAAACTTTAGAGAGCCATCAATTGATTGCTCTTCTAGGGACTTCGGGGCCCTGCCTGTTACCTAATTGTCTCCAATTTATCTGAGGCTAACACAGTAATGACAAAAAAAAAAAAAAAAACTTCACAGATTCACAGATAATGATTTTCGTGTGTTTTGTTGATCATTGTATATGTCCTTTTGCAAGTTAGAAGTTGTTCTCTATAGAAGGCATTCCTATTTTCTTCTAGAAACTGTTCCTAGACTGAGCAAACCACTTCAGTTCTTTATATTGGAGAGGTGAGCATGTCAAAATCAGAAATACTACTTATATTGAGTATATGACTGAAATCCATGATATATCCAAATAAAAACAATAATAAATTTCTAGTCTTTCCAAAGAAACTGAAGGCTAACTACAGGTAAGTTGCTGTCATTTCACTAAAGTCTTTCTATCAGTTAAGATGACTGTGTTCTCTGTTGCTTCAAGAAGGTGGTTATTCTGCTTGAAGTCTTTGCTATTGTACTTCTTAGCTTTCAAAACTGCCTCTGTATCATGCAGGAAATTGTACCTGTAATTGCATTTTCTGCAGCAGCACAAATTAGCTGTTGGCATCCACAACTTAAATGTATGTCATGCTTTTTGTTATTGGACACATTGGCTCATAATTCTTGTTAGGATATATATTAGATTAGGTTATTATATGATTATATTATGTTCTTTCCTATACAGCAAAAACAGAGAGAAGTTTTCTGGGTGAAGAAAGTCTCCTGCCCTGCTGTTAATGGGAAAGAGCTACATTCTTTGAAGTATACCTACAAAGTATCTAACTTTGTAATTGATGTAATTCACCACCAACCTTTCTGTATTCTCACACAAATATTATAATACGTTAGATTGAATGGTATTTGATAGCATATATTTGAAAGTATTTATTAAAATTGAAAGGGTACAAAGCATTCCAAAGACGTTATCATCTTTCAGTGAATGAAACCTGGCAAACTAAGAAAACTTTGAGATTACTCGCATACCTAGATTTATTAATGTAGAAAATGTATTAACATTAAAGCATGAATGACACTCTTAATTCTGCTGTCTTTGAGCTCATTCTCTAATCAGATTGTTGTAAACATAAAATCACAGAATCATAGAATCATTATAGTTGGAAAGGGCCTTCATAGAATTATAGAATATTTATGGTTGGAAAAGACCTTTGAGATTATCAAGTCCAACCGTAAGTCCCTCAGCCCCATACCTGTTAAACCATGCCCTTAAGCACCTCATCTACAGATTTCTTGAACACTGCCAGGGCTGGTGATGTCACCACTTCCCTGGGCAGCCTGCTCCAATGCTTGACTACTCTTTCCATGTAGAATTTTTTCCTAATATCTAACCTGAACCTCCCCTGGCACAACTTGAGGCCATTTTCTCTTGTCCTATCAGTAGTTATTCTGGAAACATTTGATATCTCAGAATAGATAGCCTTTTTAAAGAAATACATTTATTTTTATAAAATCACTTGAAATCAGTATCATCAATTATTTTATATTACCTAGTTTTACGGTAGATACACAGACACTTGATTTTAATATTGTAATATGCAAGAGGTCCTGTTACAAAAATCCATATATACTTGAAAGAACATTAA
This sequence comes from Tinamus guttatus, assembly GCF_000705375.1. The sequence goes on along the minus strand of NW_010585030.1, from coordinate 89,769 downwards.
TGGAATTAACATTTAGGCAGATTCTAGCATGTAATAGTTACAGCAAGCTGAGAGAATAATAGAAAATACAATGAGAAGAAAAAGTAAGAGTTATCTAATTCCTCATTTTATCCCAAAAGAAGATGAATTTATCATTCATAGATATTTCTTAAATTTCTGTTTTTCAGGGCTGGCTGTATCTGATTTATTTCTCTGTGATAGTTGTTGTATTGCTGTTGCATTTGGTTATTTTTTGCTGTATTTAATCAATGAAAGGATAACAGATGAAGAGAGATAATTGATCAAATTACTCTTGAATTTCTGTGTTATACTTTTCCATGTAAGCTATTTTCTAGATTACTTTGAGAAGATAATCAAACTCTATAAGGCCACTACACCACTACACCAGTACCATATACGTGCCATTGTAATTCTCCATGGTTCAACTTTGACAATGACAAAGACCAGACACAATTTTGAAAATTCTTCATGACCCCTTTTTCCTCGAACTCCTGTGTTCTGTGAAAACTATGACTTTTGACAAATGGGCAGAGTGAGGGAAAAGGGGAAGAAGGTTGTTCAGTGGCCCAAGAAAAAGTGGGGAGCACAGCAGGTACTGAGAACCATGTCTTATCAACTCTTCATCTAATTAAACTCTTTCTGTTGTATACTAAACAACTGCACAAAAAAAGCTTTTGCTTGTTCAGACTAATATTGTTTCTTGGTGACTAGCTGGATGACCTGCACAATGTGTCCTTATCATGGCATTTGATATGATTTTGTATTGCAGCAGAAGAGCTATTGAGCTGATGCTTCTTGAATTAGGACCATTTCAGTAAATCAATGATGACAGAATAAATAAATAAATAAACAAACAAACAGAAGAAGTGCTTCAGTGGAGTATCAGTTAGTGTAAGAAAGCCATTTCTGTGAGTTTGTATAAGGTTTGTTTATTTAGAAGCATTGCATGAGTGAAGAAACAATATAAATATCACATGTATGAACACATGCACGTATAGATATATTCTGAAAAAAATCACTGTATTGAGATCAAGATTTATTCTTCTTTGCAGAATTATGTTTCTTTTATTCTTTTTTTTAAGGGATAGTAATTGTTTGTAGTGATTGATTTTTATTTTAAATGAAATATTCACTTTGTTACCTGAAACCATTCTTTGTTAGTGATGAGTCTACCATTTTAAATATTTTTAAACATATTTACACTGGAAATGCAGAAAGACACTGACTGCAAAAAAATCCCATTAGTAATTTTTTGTTTTGTGAATTATAAAAATATCTGAGCCTTGTATTACATTTTAAGTCCAGAAGGAAAAAGAAAAATACTTAATATATAAAATCGTGAGATGATTTAATGCAGTAGAGGTAGCCATGAAATGCCTAAAGGAATTTAAAGATGGGAGAAGTTCAGTTTTCAATTATTATTATAGAGCTTTCTGATTCTTTGCTGTCATTTCACATTGATGTGTGGAGAGTGTAAAAGATGTCCCAAAGGTTTCTCTTTAAATGGGACGAGTGAAAATGCCACCACAGTTTTTTTTTCCTACAAGTATGAAGTTACTTTTATTTCAGCTTACATCTGAAATGAGGACTAAATATCAGAAGATACAAATAGAACTAGCTGAGAGTGAGAAAAGATATATTGCAGATACTGTGGAATAAAGGTGGAAATGTTTTAGGCTGATTCATTTCAGGGTCTTTTGAAATTTTTATACATGTGTGTAACTACTTTCATACTTCGTTTCACTGGCTTATGTCAGATTTCTTTCTTTTTTTTTTTTTTTACCTCCTAGTACAGACATAAAATTTAGTTATAAGATTCTGACACTTATAAAGCGTGACTCCTGTGTGACTTTTTCTGTGAAAAAGGTTAAGTATGTTCAGAAGCTTTTGTAGTCTGTGACAATTAATGACAAATTTCTGATCCCTGACTAAGCTGGGCATTCTATTTGAGTACAAATTTTAGATCCAAGCCCTGTTTTTAGAGTTCAGACACATTTTTCAACTGAAGAAATTTTACTTTGATAGATATAGGGTTTTGAAATTAAGAAAGAAAGAAAGAAAGAAAGAAAGAGAAAGAAAGAAAGAAAGGAAAAGGGAAAAGAGTCATTCAGGTACCTCTGAGACTATTCTATTAGTTTATGGGCATGATGGAAAAAAAGCTATGTTTTTATGGCCTTGAACTTCTGGATAATCGAACAAAGACAATTGCTCTAGTCACAATCCACATTTTTAACCAGCACTCAAGCTAAGAGCCCTCTGCCGAGATTTCCCTGTGAATCATATGTTAGCACTTGGTCAGATAGTACTGAGATTTCCTGTTCTTTCATTGTAGGTCATCATGGCACAATTCAGTGCTAGGTAAAGCACTAAAGAACCTGCTGCTTAAACAAAAAAAGCTAGATAGTAAAGGCAGTTTGGCACAAGAGCTCTTCTGGAAATGAGTGGCTCCTGTATTTTTACATGATGTTGCATTGGGCTTTGTAGATGTCACCCTTGGTTTCTCTATGTTGTCTTACCACTTTTAAACACCTCTGATTTCTTTGTATGCACTGTCCTTCCCCAGAGGTACCCACAAACAGCTATTTTGCCAAGAGCCCTGAAGAGGTTTGTTTTGTTAAAAAGTATGTTAACTACCATTTTCAGAGAAGTTTGTTCCAGACTATAACATTAAACCCCACATTTTAATGAAAGCACCTAAAATTCAGAGAAAAAGAAATCTATTGCATTTTTACTTATGTAGTTTGGAATAATATGTTAGAACATCTTTACATTTCTTCAGTATCAGATTTGCTAATAAACTAGTTTTAGCAGCAAGTAGTGGGAGCACTGTAAAATTTTGCTCAAATTAACTGAAAAATGTTCACAAGGCTGATACCAACATCTTTGCCATCTGAAGTTATGCATCTCATTGACAAAAAAGTCCTATATTTGGGTTACAGATGTCAATATTATCAACACCTAGATCCCCATAGAATTACTTATGGAAAATGAGATATGGGAGTACACTCAAGACTAAGAAGAGACTCAGCAAAAACATAAGCAAAACTTTCATATGAAATCAGTTTATACTGCTTTATATTTAACTTTGAGAATGCCTTGAACAGTTAAAGAAGGGAAATGTTGATTACAGAAGAGATTTCAGAAAATTACAAAAAGGCTGCAGGATCTTATTCCCCTACAGTGCCCATGAACATTTCCAGGATAATAAATCCTTAAACACAGTGAAAGTGATGCATTAGAGAGTGTCAAAATTATCATTTGTCCCAGACAAGCTGGTAGTGAGTATGCATATGTTATTAGTATGTGGTCTGATATAATCTGTGAAAAACGACTTTCTGAGCACAGAGTCATTTCAGTAAAACATCTTAAAATACTTTTCTTCTGTGCAGGGAAAGACAAGAGCAAATCTTGATCTTTAAAAAAAATAAAGAAAATAAAAAGAAAAATAGTTGAGGAAAAATAGATTACTGTGATCATATTAGAATAGTTCTGAGACAAAGTTCCATGTTGTGGAAGTTGTAATAGTTCATTTTTTGAAAACTGCTTTAGAGACTACCAAAACAATTAAAATACAGACAACTTTGATAGCTCAAAAAAAATCAAAAACTTTTGAAAATAAAAAGCAGGACAGTTTAAATTAACTTCTGCTTTAAATTTAGCTAAGTACATTTAAAAGGATTATGCAGCAATAATCTCGAAGCAACAGATTCAGGGCTGAGGATGTCACCATGAGGGATGCTGACAGAATTGACCCCAGTCCATAAGCTCTGCTGGATTTGGTAGTAGTCATCTAAATATCATCTAGATACGAGAGGAGAGGGAAGGAGGAACAGGCAGCCGAGGCTGTGAGCACAGGCCTGCAGAAGCAGGGCAAGGACAGCAACAACGGTGGGGATTTGGGGCCAGGATACTGGCGAGGCTGCAGAGGGGAAGCCTCCACTGATGTGCAAGAAGCGGCTGGAGATGCATGAACAGCTGCTGTGTGGCAGAGGGCAGATATCCATCAAAACCAACAAGTTACAGAACTAAATAATTCCCAGCTGCTTTTAAGGCAGCAAGTGATTAGCATGTTTTTTTCCCACCTTCACTGGTCAGAGGGCACTGGCCTTCTGTTTTGCTTTCATATTGTACTATTTGAAACTGTCTCCTTGCGATCTCAGAGGAGATCACTGTAAATAACCACATTCAGAAAAGGAGTCAGGAAGTATCTGAAGTTACAAGTTTGCCATATCATTATTTATGTTAGGAGAGGATTCAGAATTTCATAAACCTGAAAGATTCTGGTCTAAGTAATGAAAAGTGAAACTCTCTGTGCCTTAACATGATATATATATATATATATATATATGTATAAGTAAAATTCAAAAAGTAATTAAAGTGGAGATAATGAGTTGGTCCAGATGCACCAGATGTTGTTCCATAATATGCAACACATGCATATTATGTGTGTGCAAAGGCACTGCACATAATGCAGTTTGTTCAAAGGAGATCTGGTAGAAGGGTCCTAAGGGTGGCCCAGGGTTGAATGGATGACACTTGTCATGGTCCCCATCCACAGTGTTTACAGAGACTGGAACTCACAGGGATCAAAGTTCCACAGTCAAATTCTTCTCAGGAGGAACTCTGATTCATTCCAGTATGAAAGAAAATTAACGTGTATGCATACAGTGTGATCATCCTCGGGCAAAGCTGGGAGCAAGCCAAGTTAAAGTGTCGGAATTCCCTCTGTGTCACCACAGTGGGAGAAAAGAGCATGAGGAAAACAGATGCTGTTTGCCTTTGGCACCCTTTGTGCTGGTGTAAATGCCAGAGATTACTGCTGGAATAAGATGTAGCATGACTACTCTGTAGCCATGAAGGAAAAGGATATTGCATCAAAGAGAGTACAGGCAAATCTGACTCTAGCTCAGGGGGGAAGCCTCTTCCCATTTTTCCCATGTTTTATCTAATCACAGTTTAATGTACGCTATGTAGGCAAAATATGAAAAGAATATTGTCATGCTCCCACACAGCAAAGATCATGAACTGTTAGCACTGTACCCCTACTTGCCTGCTTTCATTTGGCTCAAGGACACTTGCATTTTTAGCTCTTTAATAGCACGGCTTCAAGAGAAGAGCACTCACGGTGTAGATTAGCCAGCAGCCTTGTTCAGGCACTTATCTGTGACCTGGTTTGGGAAGCGCTCCCCTCTTACTGCACCTGCAGGCTGAGATGGAAATGAAAGCCAGCTCTTTACCTTCTAGCTCTGACAGGATTTATGAGCTGAGGAGCCCAGACCCTGATCTTCGGCAAGGCTTTTAGTGAAAGAGGCCGTGGCTCCTGTGCTTTGTGCAGCTCTCCCTGCTCTTGGCATGCGTTGGTGGCTCCCAGTGCTCTGCACAAGCCTTCCTGCACACAGGTGGGCTGCACACCGGCCTGCCACGGCTGCCCAGGAATGACATCTCCAACCTGAGCTCCAGTAGAAGTCTCTAGGAAACCTTCCTGGTGTGCAAAGAAGCACTTACTGTTTTTCAATAGCTGCTTTGGGAATACTTTACAGTATGGTAACTACTGTTCTGGAGAAGAGGCTTTTTGGGTTGCTCTCTCTCATGTAGAAGCTTAAACTCCAAACAGCTTTGGTGGGGTTTACAGAATTTAAGTCTTTATCTAGGTGCTTCCTCTAGCAAAGCAATGCTAGGATTTGACTGAGCTTTTATAACCACTTAGTTTCACTTCAAAATATTTTATGCTTTGTTATCATTCCTTTTTGTCTTGACTAAACAAATCATTTCCAAACTTTATATTAATTTTCTTGTGTATTTTATCTTTGGGCTAAGAACAGCCTAGCACACCTAGAACTACTTAGGTACATAGTCTGTGTCCCTGTATGCAAGCTACACTTAAATATTTATTGCTGCACAATGGTATAACTATGTTAATGCCTTTTGCGCAGGGATTTGTTCCATCAAAATTAACAGAATTAATTTATGTGAGGTGTTTCATTTTCTTATGGCAGAAATGTCCAACATTTTCTTTGCCATGAGCTAAGCCACATCTCACACTAATGATCCATAGATGTTTTGTCTTCAGATTTGTTTTTAATCATAGTCATCTCTATCGAGTTCATACAGAATACAATACGTAATTGTCATAAATCATGCTGAAGGTTTTTTGATATTCATTTTAGAGCTGATGAGTTAATGTGAACCATGAATTCAGCCTGTGTCTTAGGCTCAATTATTTCATGACTTTATCACCATAACATACAGGTCACATACGGACTGTCAGCTTCTGAGTAAATTTTTTGCTGCCTGTTCACGATCAGTCACAACCAAGTGATACATGCAAACCAGAGGTTAATGTTTCCACATTTACCTAATTTTTGAAATCATCTTTTTTTTTTTAATAGTTTGATGTACTAGTTTGTGTTTGTGGAAGTCGTACCACAAAGACACCTTTTATGGTGGAGATACAATACAGAACTCTGAAGTCTGTGTAGCATAGATTTTATTATTCTTATCGTCTCACTACTTTATTAAAGAAGAGATAAACATGTTCTGTTTGTATGCATCACTCTGAAAAGATGGCAGATTGTAATACACTGCAATTCATAGGATTTAGTAGCATAAGGAAACTGAAGAAATGAAATTGCTTCTTCTTAGAGGAATTTTAATTCTAGCTTTCCATGTAACACTAGTCAGATGAATTCAACTTAAGTGAAAAGATATTACCAATTTCAGTTTCTATTAAAAATAAAATGCAATTTAATTAATGATTTGTTCTACTAGTATATCTTCATGATGAACATTAAAGATGCCATGAAACTATACCATATTAAAATCACTATGGAGATACTTACATTTATCTCGTGTCTTAGATGCAGCCTAGGATATACAAATAAAGCATGCTGAAGGTTTGATGAGTGACAAACACCTTTATTATGTCCTTTGACTAGAACTAAATTAGAACATAATACTCATGGCAGTACAAGACAGCTGCATGAAAACAGAATGAATTCATTGTATCAGTTAAATGTCATATGAATGCATAATGACAGAATACTTCTCAAAGCAAACACATCTGTCAACTGCTTGGCCTACAGAAGATACTAGGTCGTCTAGGTACCCTCTGAGTGGTAATTTTGGATAAGCAGGTAAGTGACTGCGGGGAGATGTGAAAAAAAAAATGCGTCTTATATTGCATAGTGCTGACATCTATTATGGCCAGATTTTTACTATTACTTTTGAAGTTGCTGTGTGAGATATGCAGTGGTCCTAGGAAACTCCAGGGCCTTTTCTTTGCTGCTGGTCATTGTCTCTCCTGACCAAAGTGGTCAGGCCAAAGAACCAAGGCCAGTCTTAGTCTAGGCTTTGAAACAGTTTTGAAACTGTGGATACCCTGTGGCAATCTTGCCTCACATCATTACCAAGCTTCAAAATGTATAATCCTAGTATTTCTATAACATCTGTCCCAGTGGTAGCTGATGAGGTAGTTTAGAGGAGGAAAAAAAAGACCCATGTCTATACAAGAGTCTAACAGGTGAGTATATACAAAGTAGAAATAGTTGCAGAAATAATGGAAATAGGAAAAGAACCCAGGTCTGGTTCACAATCTGACTGCAAAATCTCCTAGGAATAGGCCTTTCTTTCTGCTGTTATTCTTGGCATTTATTGTCTAGCATTTTTATTTTATGAGTAGCACAAAATCAACTGGAATTCTAAAGTAAATGATTGCATACATACTTTTAAACACATAAGCTTTGTTTCAGATGGATTGTGAGATGTATTAAGTTCTATTAGTTGCAAGATCCACATACAGATTTTTTACATGTGTTGGTGTTATACAAAGACAGTAATAACTGACTTCTTTGTTCTAAGAATGTAGCCATTTCTCTGTTCAGATTGAACCTGTCTGTTCTTTGCAGAGAACTAATAGCCATGGAATGAAGCTCTTTTATGTCCTAGACAGCGTTGCCATAGACCTTTCAGTGAGCAGAGTGTCCAAAGCCACATGATGGAAAAGCTGTACAAAAACCAGGCTATCTTACTGCTTTTTCCTTCCACTAAAAGAAGGCTATCAAATGGTAGATTTAGCAAGGAGTCATGTTGGAACTTAATGATAGCCCAATCATAAGGCAATAATGGCTAAACTCTGTTCTGCAGTCCTTTTCCATTTACTTAATGGCTGTCTCCAGCCTGGTATTTAATAAAAAGTTTAATTTTCTATATACAATACTATATTTAAAATCTATTTTAGTGCATCTCTAAAGGATCAAATCAAACTTTGAATTTGTAATATTATATAATTTTCATTCAGTAGCAATAAGAACAAATGCAAATTTCAACCCATAGCACAAGTAAACTTTTAAAAGAAAAGCACAGTGAATACTACTGCTGCTTGTCCACCCAGCAGAAAATAAGTAATAAGAAGTAATATAGAAAAATCACAGTGTAATCAACTGAATCTTGTTTCAAAATTTAAAACCTATTTTTATTTGAATCTAATTAGCTGTATTTTATCAAAGTTCTTTGACTTCCATCTAACTAGTTCCATTTCATACTTCAATGGATATACATATTGGGCTCCTGTTACGTAAGATCTTGCCAGTAATTTGTGTATATTAAGTTCTTTGAGCTCTCGTATATGCTGTCTCAAACACATTATAATTTTAAACTGTAAAAGGCAATTCAGAAATCTATTTCACCTTTTTCACAAATTACCAAAAGAATGAAATATAAGTATGTTTAAATATTTTAAGCTCAGTATTCCACTAAGGGGTATATCATACCTCTAAATATCAGAAATAAACTTTTATCTCATCTTAAGAAAAAGTAATTGCCTGGTTTAGAATTGAAAGAAGTGGGAAAAAAATGAGCTCAAAAAAATGGGCAATGTCTCACTAAGGAATGCCATCAGACTTGAACAACTATGCAGAAAACAAAGTCTTTCAGTAGTGACATATACACATTCAGCACTGCATGTGACTACACAAGCAATCCCATTTAACGTGTAAAAATGGCAGAATAAATCAAGCTTTAGGCCCTTTAAAATATTGCATTTGCAGCTGTAATTGGTTTGATGGCTATAAAACAGAATGATTTATTTCCGAATCTCTGATCTTCATAATCCAATGAATCACACCGCTTAACAAGACCATATCATTTATTGCTATGTGCAGCTAAATTTGCTGACAAGTTTGGGATTAATAAAGTTTGCTGCTCTGCATCCACATTACTCAGCTCTGAAACTTATTTTCTAAGGTTCCATCCGTATATTATTCTTCAACCTTCTGCGCAATGCTGGGGTCTGCACAAGCCCATGAAAGCTATAGAAACTGACTTTCAGTCAAGCAGCAGAGTCAGCAAATATTAATCTGGCTTCTGGGCAGATTGGGGACAGTGTGGAGCGGAAGGTGGCCGGTTCCTGCCCTCCTGGCCGAGCTCAGCAGTGCATGACAGAGCACTGCATGCTTCCAATGCTATTTCTCTGGAAACAGAACAACACAGAAAGTACATAGATGTCAGCATAGCTTCTGGAGGGAAATCTCTACCTTTATTGGTAGAGGGGCCTTTTGCTTTGATAAATTACTAATGGACTACTGAAACAGAAAGATCCCCAGCAGATGGTTTACATGAAGGAGTGGTAACGATTCCAAGATCCTTTCTACTTGAAAAGTAAAACTCCAGAGTCCCCAAGAGCAGCAAAGTAAGCAGATCCACACCATTTCAGTGTCTTAGAAACTTCAGAATCTACCAATTAACAGTTAGAAACAGAAGCCTATAGGCTCTTTTTAATATTTGAAGGTGGATAAATAAAAGGGCTGATTTTCAGGATTATTGATCCCTCACTAAAAACACTGGAAGCCATTAATGGCAAACCCATCTGAAAAGCAAGCAAAATTGTTAATTAGATGCTAACATGTTAAAAGAGTGTTCAAACCTCACTCCCAGATCTAAGAATTTTAACCTGGAAACCTCTGTACTGCATAAGGCATTCATGAGTAATTTGCTGGGAGCATTTGCTCAGAAATCAAAGCACAGGAGTGCATGGTGTATTTTAAGAGTACGGTACAGTATTTGAAAATAACCTTTAACAGAGCTCTGACCAGTGAGAAGTTATAACTCACGTTCCCTGACCATTGACAAAAAATAGCCTCAGTGCCTCAGCACTGGGATTTGGAAGAATGACCTGTCGAGCTGTGCTTCCAGGAGAGGGAAAAAATCAATACTACAAAAGAAAGAGAAAGCAAGAGCACATGAAGAGCCTATCAGGGAAATGTTTCACAGTGCATATCATTATCATGATAAACCCACATGAAAAGTGAGATAAGAAGGGCAAAGACAGAGTACAATCATCTCTCTGTTTTCAGGGTGCAATAATACTTTGCACTTTTTATAATGTCACAGAAACAGTCCAAATATATTAGATGCCACACAGTGAAAGAAGTGTACATCAAGAAGTCTTTATCCAGACATAAATCCTTTTGCTTGAGTGCCTATGAACAGATCTAAATAGGATGAATAAGATTATACATCATTTGAACAAATAGGAGTTTAATGGGTCAAAACAGGATGAGGAAATAGCTCCTTCCAGTTCATAGGAAATACTTTTATTTTCCTCCCTGTCAGTAATTTTGCAGTATTACGTAATTCTTTGCACTAACTTCACTCTCATCGCTGCGATACTGTCACTTTGCTCACATCTGGTGGTTGCTTTGGCTCTGTGCATGAGCCAAAAATTTCTTTTGATGTTTGTGTCTAGAAGAAGCCTTTTCCCCAAAAGAATCAGAACCATAAATCCTATTTACTGTGGAATACAAAAATAGATCTTCCACTATCTCTGCTACAAGAAAGAGTGCCTTTGAAGACATATCTAAGTTGCTGATTTACCTCATCAGGTTTTTGTAGTATATAAAACTTCATCTTAATTGAAGTAAGTAATATTGAGCCAAGAGTCTTAACTGCTGGAAATATGTGCACATTTCATAACAAACAGATTGGAAAATCAACAAATGAAATTCTAATTCTAGAAAATATTCTGTTTATTATTTTGTCTGGATCATCACTGGGTAATTGAGCAAAAAAGCAATTCATTCTATTTCTTATTTCCAACATGGTCACCTCAAAACAAAACAAAACAAAACAACAACAAAAAAAAATAAAACAAAAACAAAACAAAAAGAGAAATTATGAGGAAATATAATCTTAATTTCACAAGATATTGTACTTCACTGGAGTAAACTGTCATAGCTTCATTGATTTTAACTGTCTAGATGAAAAATTGCCCCTATATAATGGTTAATATCAAAGTTTGCATTTCTTTATGCAGTGAGAAGCCACCTTCATTGATGTAGGCAGAATGGCATACCCACACACACATCCTGTCACATATGGACTCAGCCACTAAAACATGATCCATCTTCAGCCTAGTTCTAGTACCACACCAGAGAATCCAGGTCTTCATCTGGCAGAGAACTGATTGGCTTTTGGTGCAAAGCCTCTCTAATGAAAAACTTTTGCAACCTGGGGAATGCTTTACAGAGCATGTCAGAATATAAGCATGTAGCAGCCTGTATAGTGAAAGGCAAAGCCAAGCAAATGAAAACAGAGTCCAGAATGACACTCCAAAAAACACACATAGTTCAACTGATCATCGTTCTAAAGCCAATAGTTCTATACATATGGTTAGAGGAGTCAGAAAGCCTGCTTTTAGCTGGCTATGTGAATTATTGATGCAGCTGGGTTGCTAGAAATTAATTAAAACATTATCACTTGTACCACAAGTAACTGAAATGATAGATGATGATGGCTTTGAAATTACCACTAGAGTAACATATTTTTAATATGTGTACTAGGAAACACAAACTTCAGGTGTCAATGATCCCCCTTGACTAAACATATTTAATCATCAGTGTTCACATGCTTGATGTGAGTAAGAACTACATATATCAATCACAAACAAACATATGTTCAGCTCCAGACATTAGAGATGTAAAAATATACTTGGTGGGGCAGATTGCTGCTGCAAACTTGAATTGGGAGAATTTCTCTTAAACAGCAAAATTGTTCGAAGAGTATGATATTCAATTTTTTTAGTTCTCCTCTTTGATTTGTTATTTCCAAGTCTTTAATTCTCTCTTTTGTGGCAAGAGAAAGGCATGCAGGCCGTAAGGGCTGCTGAGATTGTCCCTCAAAATCATAAAACTGCTATGAGGCAAGAATATGAAGAAAAGGATGTATTCCTGCAAGAGTTCCAGAGAACTTTCCGACTGGTTGAATTCTGCAGTCTGTGTTTATCATAACAAGGACAATCCATACCGACACAAAATCAGACAGATCCCACAGGCTGCCTCTTCCCTTTGTTCATCCATTTAAGCCCAGCTACAATCTGGCCTTTGCTTTGATTCATAGTATCATTGAATCATTACGGTTGGAAAAGACCTTCGAGATTGTTGAGTCCAACCGTAAGGTCCTTCAACACCATGCCTGTCAAACCACATACCTAAGTGCCTCATCCACACCTTTCTTGAATACTGCCAGGGATGGTAACTCCATCACTTCCTGGGGCAGCCTGTTGCAATGCTTAACTACTCTTTCTGTGTAGAAATTTTTCCTAATATCTAACCTGAATCTTCCCTGGCACAACTTGAGGCCATTTCCTCCTACCCTGTCAGTAGTTATTTTGGAGATGAGATTGACCCCCGCCTCACTACAACCTCCTTTCAAGCGGCTGTAGAGGTCTCCCCGAACCTCCTCCACACTAAATAACCCCCGCTCCCTCAGCCACTCCTCACAAGGTCTGTACTCCAGCTCCTTTACAAGCTTCGTTGCCCTTCTTTGGACATGTTCCAGTGCCTCTAGGTCTTTCTTGTAGCGGGGGGCACAGGATTCGAGGTGTGGCCTCACCAGCGCCAAGCACAAGGGGATGATCACTTCCCTGCTCCTGATACCAGCCAGGTTGCTGTTGGCCTTCTTGGCCACCTGGCCACACTACTGGCTCATGTTCAGACAGCTGTTGACCAACACACCCAACTCCTTTTCTGCCACACAGCTCTCCAGCCACTCTGTCCCAATCCTGTAGTGCTGCATGGGGTTGTTGTGACTAAAGTGCAGGACCTGGCACTTAACCTTGTTGAATCTCATACAGTCGGTTTCAGTCCATTGATCCAGCCTGTACAGATCCCTCTGTTGAGCTTTACTTCCCTCAAGCAGATCAATTCTTTCTTACAGCTTGGTGTCACCTGCAAATTTTCTGAGGGTGCACTCAATACCCTCATTCAGACCATCAATAAAGATATTAAAGAGAACCAGCCCCAACACTGACCCCTGGGGAACACCACTTGTGACCAGTCGCCAGCTGGTCCACCACCACTTTAGGTCACCACCATTCACCATCACTCTCCGGGCATGGAATCCAGTCAGTTCTTCACCTAGCAAATAGTACACCTGTCTAAGCCACGAGCTGCCAGTTTCTCTAGGAGAAGGCAACGGGCGACTGTGTCAAAGGCCTTACTGGGCCTGATCCCTTGCATGTCATGCACAGGCTGTGCAATTACCCTCAAGATCATCTGCTCCATAACTTTCCCCAATACCGAGGTCAGGCTGACAGGCCTGTATTCCCCGGATCTCCCATCTGACCCTTCTTGTAGATAGGTGTCACATTGGCAAGTCTCCAGTCATCTGGGACCTCCCCTGTTGACCAGGACCGCTGATAGATGATGGATCCAATCCATCTCTGAAATATGCCATACATTAAAAGCATAGCTTCAAAGTACATTATACTTGAGCAGCTGTGTTTGGAAAAAAATAGCAGCGAAAGACCTGTTGGTATTACCAGTTCTAATGAAAAGTTCCAACCTGGAAGGGTAAAATGCTTATCTATCTGCTTTGCTTGACAAACTGTTCGGAAAAAGTCTTCACTAACCTGACCACTAATGACCCTTGCAGGTATTTCATTGCCCAACCCAGCAGGCTAATCAGGCATGCTTTTCTTCAGCCAGTTCTGATAACAGAAGGGAATATATTCATCATCATTTTGAGACTTACATAAGCGTACAGTACTCCAGAAGAGACAAGACTGAAAAAGCCACTCTGTAATCAATAAAAGCTTCTCTCATTAGACCAAATGGAGTAAAATATTATACAAAGCAGTATGAGGGCTGCTCTAAATTTAGTCCTCTGCTTGAGTCCTTGTCCTCTCCTGAAAAATCCTGGACTTTCTGAACCACAGTCTTTTCTTCTGACTATTCTCTTCTTCATCAGCCTCCCAGATACAGATGTAACAGGAGATGCTCTGTTGATTTTGTACAAGCTGAGTATTCCTTTACAGATATCCATATAACCATGAAGGTGGTTATGCTACCATAACTTGTAATTTAAATCATCATGTGCTTGAAGGTTGAGCAATTTAGGTTAAAAAAAAAAAAAACGTGTCTTGGCATGAGTTTTCATGATTAGAATATTCTTAGAATTGGCTTTAGGATATTCTAGCTATCTATGGGTCTTTTTAGAAACGTAAGTCTTTATTTATAACTAAGACGGACATTGAGTCCTTTTCTACAAGTCCTTATTGATATTCAGTAATGAAGATTACATTAGAACAAAAAAGATTGATTAGAATAGCTGAAGTTTTTTTAATTGTTTATTGATTACCAACCACTTTTCTGATTTTATTTTTTTAGTTTCTCATAATCCAGAAGTTTGGACAAACGCTGTTGGCAATGAACATGCAATCATGTATCTAGAACTCTATTCTGCTACTCTATACTACTGCAGTAAAGATTAATGCAATGTCCTGAGTAACTGGCAACTTGTTTGAAGTACCAGCTTGTGCATAACTGTTTGCTTGTTGATGTTAGTTGGGTTCTTAATTATATTTTAGGTCTTCAAAGAACAAGTTCCTTCAGTCCTGGCAGGTAGAGCAATTAATATCTAATTAATGAAAGATGTGTTCATGTACTGTGCAGACTCAAGAGCAGCACCCTGGATATGTCCTCTAGGTTTTTAGTGTTGCTTCAGTGAAGGACTCCACCATGGGATGGGGTGGTTCTTTGGTGCCAAGTAATCAAGATGTGGCCAGCATCCTTTTCAGCTTTTATCTAATCAGCCTTTTTTTTCCTGCGGCAAGAGACTATTTCTTTCTCCTGTTCTTTGTACAGCAGTTTGCAGTCTGAACTTCTGGGTGTCACAGTATTGCAAATAACGAGATAGATATAGTGCTCAGAGACCATGGTTTTGTGAGATTAAATTATCTGGAAAAATAAAAATGGCAGAAAAAAACCCAGCAAAAAGCAGACAACATGAGGGTGAGGGTTGTAGATGACCCTGCTTTCAGGCGGAAGGAAAATATAAATTCCTGGGACCTACATCATCTTGTTGACTGCTCTTGCTAAATACACATGCTTAAAAAGAGCCACAGAGCATAGAGGCTTATTGTCCATTTTTTTTGTAGCACTATGTTGTCTGCCCTATTATCTAATTTAATGTCTGCTTTGAGACCTTCTAGACCTGTAGATGCACATAGTGCATCTTCCTGGAACTGAGTACTCTTGGCCATCACTGCATTTTATTTGGAGAAAAAGAAAATCTTTTATATCAAGAGGAAGCAAACTTGAAAAAAAAAAACAGTAAATAACATCACCAAGTCTATAAAGCCTGTCAGATTTGTGCCTTGCTCTTATCAACCAAAAAGAGGATTCAGTACTGTTCTCGGGCCATTGTCTGCCCTTCGGCTGTTTCTCATGATGATGATTATTAATCATTCATCTAATGACACCAGCATCATGCTAGCTAACTCACAGTTAAAAACTAAAGGAAAGATCTCCACTTAGGAACCTTGTCATCAAAGTAGATAAAGAGTGTGAGGAAGTACAGCTGTGTATGACTGAGACAAGAAATCAAACAAACAACTTTTTCTACTCTGTGATATTTTAATGTGGTACAGTTTAGTAGGGAAACCTTAGATATTTTAGTTTATTTTTGCTTTATAAAATAAAGGCCACTTCATAAAATCAAGAACTATCACTATTTTCAAGTCACTAAGTTCGGATTACTTCTTTCTGGATAAAATCAAATACTCACAACCACAGAGATTTTTTGGCAGTCAAAGAGATGCTTGGTCATTAGAGGAATGCATGTGGATCCATTTATAAATTAACATTTCTAATGCTAGAATTGCCTGTCTCTTGTTTTGGAGCATATCTAGGAACTCTATGGCTATGGCAATATTTCAGAAGAAAGGAGTGTGTTTAAATACCAGTAAGCTGAATGGAGGAATCAAGCTCATGTTTCCTGGGTCAAGCATCTGCCTAAGAAAGCACAGTATTATCCAATGAAAATAAATCCACCTCCAACACAGGAATTGTTCCAGCACTGCCCATTGTGCCACCTAGATTACCTAGCAGCCATTTGCTAAGTAACAATAATTAACATTCAGTCAACAGCCTGTAGATCTTCAGCTGCAGCTATACCAATGCAGTCTTGTCTGATAAGAGTACTCTGAAACAGTCTGTAGAGTAAGCCTTTGAGGACACCACTTTGGTCACTGTAATCTCACTGTATTTTGCAGATAACAGTACAAAGTCATTTCAAATTAGGTGTCTGTTTTATAGAAGTTGATGAGTTCCTCTTCATATGCATGGTAGGGTGGTGTGACCGCATGAAGTGGGGTGGGCACAGTTTCCCAGGGCTTGTCTGGCTTATACTGTCACAGGCCAGTTCAGGAACTCCTTAGCCCTCTAAGGATAAAGCTCTATTGCTGCAGCAATGTAAGCAGGGTTTTAACTTCAGTTCTATATTAACATTCCTGATGCAGGAACCATCTGCCTCTTTTTCAATTTCTGAAAGGTACGGATGAACCACATGACACAGCCACCTGCAGAAATTAGTCTTCCCTAAAAGGGCAGGCTGCAAAACCAGCCAGGAATGGAAGCGTTGCATTCACAGGCTGTCTCAGTTGGATAGAAATTTTGTCCAACCAAATTCTTGAAAGACTGGAGAAAAGTAATTTTTTCCTCCCCTGTAGAAGCAAGCAAGCAAGCAAGCAAGGAGGCATACAGAAAGAAAGGAAAAGTATCTTTATTTTTACTAATAAAGATACCTATTTGTTCTGAAGTGGCCCCAAAACACACTGGTGTGAGAAGAGAAGCACTTGCACCAAAAAATCTACACTTGATTTGTGATTTTCTTTCTCTGTTCAAAATACCTAGCATTTGTAAACAAGATGTTTGTGATTAATGTGAGCAGAACATTTATTCTCTAGAAAATAGAGAGCAAAAAATATTTTTGTTATAGATTCACACTTACTGATTTGAACAATGTTGGCCATACTGAGTTCATCTGGACCAAACTTTAGCAAATCTACATATATTGTCTGAGGCTGTAGTTGGGACATGGCTCATCTACTAAGCACCCTAATTTACAGTTTAAAAAAATTCACGGGGTGAAAATATATTAAACATTGCCAAGAATAATGGGTCCATGAGAAGACAGCTGCTACCTTGTGCACAAACTTGTTTGCATTATTCTGGGGGTGATTTTTTTCTTACAGCAGCATCTTTTTCAATTGCTTTTGCCTTACTAGTTTTTGGAAAAGTATAAAAGTGCAATAGTATTTTAATAAATTGCTCTAACTTGTCCACATCCTACTGAGATAAAAGAGGAGACCACCGCATGCATTCAGCATTTACTGTTATTAACCAGTAAGGAAATCCCAGCAAATTTTATTTGAGCCAAATCCTATCCTTTTGGCCATCTAAGCAGAGAACAGGATTCTTTAAGGTGTTTTTAGGAGCACTGTTTGAATGAGATTACCACCAGTGAGATTATGGTGACTGGAAATATATTGTATGGACAAACATCAGGTATTTTTACAGCAATTACTATGAGTTAAAGACTCAGAAGAGCCACTAAACTGCTAGCTTCCTCTAACATAATTAATATACTATCAATCCTAAAACCAGCCTATCCATAACCTAAATCATTTTTGTAAATACTGACTTTTTTTTTGTATTTCACTTTAATTAAAGTCGTAATTCTGCAGAGATTCAAGGAACAGAGGCAGACCACAAAAAAAATCAGCAAGGCTAGGTTTGTGCATCAGAGTGGTAAAAAGTAATTTAAAATAGGGAATAAACACTGGTGAGAGTCAGAAAACGGAAATGGCAGTGCATGATAAAGCAACTGCAGAGAACACTGTGGTATTAGAATGTTTTGCAGGCAGTAAGAGAAAAAAAGCGATTTTATATAATCTTGTTTTTATCAGAAGGAAGGCATACTTATGAATACAAATACAAAACTCCACCAAGCAGAAGATAATTCTTAAAAGAAATATTTACGTGACACACTGAATGATGCTGACAACTTCATTTTTCAGCATCTGTGCATATATAATATATGTCTCCCTGACGTGACAATAGTGTGAGGGTATGCTATAATGAACAAAATATCTACACAAGTGGCAATGAAATATTCACTAAAGCAGTCAATAAGCAGTCAATAATCAGTTCCTTGGGTTGTAACCCAAGGCTATGGAAAGTGTAATCCTGAGACTGAAAAAAGCTAAGCTAACATATAAAAGTATATTTCTCACCTAGTGAAAGAAATGGAAAAATCCATAAATCTAAGGTTGTTATTGCAATTGGTATTCAGTCAATTATTATGTTATCCTGTCACTTTCAGGCAGAAAAAGATATAACAGTATCCCCAGTCTTTTGCAATTTAGCTAGGAAAAAAAAAGGAAAAATGAAAGACCGTCACTCACATCCGCTACCAGGTATGCCAGTTCATGGCAAATGCATTATATAACACCATGCTAGTGCTCTGAATGCAACTGTGGAAGGTATTAGGAGACGTGATTATGCCCTTTCAAGATGAAGCAGACACATCTGAAATGCAACAGAAGCATTGTTTTATTGTTTAGAATAATTTCTTTTAGTAATGCATATAAAAACACTGTGCACCATTTCTTCACGCTCATTTGATTTCATTCCATGCCAAAGATTCATGAACCTACCCTCTTTCAAACATCTGAAATCTGAGCATTCAGTTCAACACAGATGACCCATTTTGTTGGTAGTCAATAGAGAGAAATAGATCTCTTTATCAGGCATCTCATTGTGAGTGAAAAGAAGTACGCGGTTACCTAAAAACAGATATTTAGGGCATCCTGAGATCCTGCTTTCTGCATGGGCCTAAGAAATGATAGAGGATAGACCAATAGCCCTATGGCACAGGAGCATATGACCTAAACCTGGTAAACTGCAGTGCCTAGGGTGACCCTTAACACCTATGTTACGACTAGCGAGTCTGTCCCTGAGCATCAGTTTAGGAGTCACGCTATGAGGGCTTTATTGCCTTTTGCGAAGTATAAAGGCAGCCTAGAATGATGAGTTAAGTGCAAATATCACTCTTTTAGATATTTAAATTGAGTCTACCTTTTGTAGTAAAATCCGTCCTACTAATAATCCACATAATTCTTCGCACAGAAAAAAAAAACAGCTTTTCTTCTGCTTTATATTTGCCTTCATTTTGCTAGTTCTGAGGTAATTCACATGAAATATCTACGCAAAACTAATTTCCTCAAGTGCTTTTCCAAAGTGAGACAAACCACAGTCAAAGCTAATTTGAGAAGAGGAGGGGCTAAATATGGTCATATATGAGATTGTAGTAGCATCTATTTTTAGACTGAGCAAAAAATATGACTGAAAGATAAAATATATGCCACAGGTAGAATTATTTTCTTCAAACATTGCATCTGCAATGTTGCTTTGCAA
This sequence comes from Tinamus guttatus, assembly GCF_000705375.1. Next base: position 70,018 of record NW_010585030.1, on the reverse strand, counting down.
ACATTGCATGTCCTGCTTTGTTGGTCAAGATGATCATTCTACCTAACAGTGCCTATCAAGGCACAAACTTCAGATCCCTAATTTGTACAGCAAGAGAAAAGATGGCAATTTAGAGCAGGTGCTTCACTAAAGCGCCAGAATTTCCCTCTGGAGTAGTCAAGTCCCTTCTTCGACACTAGGCAGCCAAGGGAACCAAGACTCCGAACGAGGCACTTTGGCAAAGCGACCTGACCCACATCACACACAACCTCTAAGCTTTTTTGTGCCAAGTGCAGTCAGAAGGTATTACCTTCTCTTTCCTTTGGCCTTTTACTCAGTCGTCAGCTTATCTGTAGGTTTACAAAGGCAGATGGCAGGATCACATGCTCATTCTCATTTGCCTGCTTTGGAGAATAGACTAGAATGTGCTTTTTTGGAAAAATTCCTTAGCACTGGGGTTTATATATTGTAGAAGTAATTTCTTTTTGTATAAGTAACTATTTAGCAGAGCAGGATCTCAAATATTAGATAACTAAATCTGACATGGATACTCCACTGAGTCAAATTCTTCATTTGTCCCTACGGTATGAGGAATCTCTTGTTATCTGAGCTAAAAGCATAGACGTGTCTTTAGGGCAGATATTTTTTGAAGTAGAAATCTGGAACTAAAACTTTTTTTTCAGCTTAGCCAGGGAAGAAGCTGGAGTCCACAGGCTGTGCTGTTCAATGTCTTATCTAAGTGCACATTTTGTGACTTTTTGACAGGAAACAAGCTGACACAGTGAAAATATGATTGGTGTGTATGCAGATAGGGAGTTAAACTTTACTTACAAACTTTACTAGTGGAAAATTAGGTGATTTTGATACTGTAGCAAATCTGCAACAATTTAGTGGCAGGTGGGTACTTGGGTATCATCTTGGATCTGTAAATATGTGACAGTATTTTGTGATAGATGGCAGGTGGCTTTTTTGTTGTAAAGTATGTGCTCAAGAGATAAGCATGAGGTATTTGTTTATAAAGTCAGCAACAGGTATAAGTACTGGTTTTGTGGTGCAGTTTCATCAGGTAGCTTACATAAAATTATAGAAGATTATAACATTTCATTATAGAAATGCTAAGCTAGTTCTTTGATAATATTTGCATTCTTCTGTGTGTCTGCATGATGACAGCAATGAAAATAGTGGGCTTGAGTGTTATGCTTTCTTTTCTTTTCTCTTTTCCTTTCCTTTTCTTTTCTTTTCTTTTCTTTTCTTTTCTTTTCTTTTCTTTTCTTTTCTTTTCTTTTCTTTTCTTTTCTTTTCTCTTTTCTTTTCCTTTCTTTTCTCTTTTCTTTTCCTTTCTTTTCCTTTTTTTTTTTGTAAATAGGCTAGAACCAGCTGTCATTTTAATAGTATAGATGTACAGTGCTTTACAGAGCTAGGGGTAGATAATTTCTAGGCAGATTGTTTCTTAGTTATTCTTAGAAGAAGCATATGTGATGCAGAGCAATGCCAGGAAATCACTTGCCGCAAGTATCCTGGTAGCAAAAAGATACCTGCTATTAACCGACACTTGTAAATTTGAATTATCTGTATATTTTAGCCACTGATATTATATGTAAAAAATAATTTCAATAGGATAATAATCTAGTACAAAATAACGTCGGTTTCAGTGCTATAACAGCATTTCTGCAAAATGTCTTTACCAGGAATTTTTTTGACTTAAGAAGAATTGTATGAAGTTATGATAATGATGAAAATTTCTCTGACGTGGTTCAAGGAATACTTCAGAATGTTTCAGAATTACATATATGTATACATTTGCTTAAAATTCAAGAAATAGTATAGTTTGCATTCCCTTTTTAACTGATCCCACTTCAAGTCTTCAAAATGGATTACTATCTCTCTCAGGTAGCAATGGTATGAAAAAAAAAAAGCATATCTTCAAAATCAGTAAGTGCACACAAGGTATGTGTGAGCCAGCATGTGCATGTGAGCCAGAAAAAAAAAAAACTGAAAAAAATGACTGTAAGTATTTATGAATATGATAAAAGATTGCCAATTTTCTCCCACAGTAATTTCTACAAGCTAAAATGATACAACTCAACAAGACTAGGTGAAAGAATACAAAAAGCTGCTTTCCTCAAGCTGTAAATGAGAAACTTCAATTAGTAAAGGAGGAGTCATCTCTTTCCTTTCTCAGTATTGCTGCTGCCCAAACATGATTCACTTTCTTTTTAAACACTTCCTGTATAAGTCATAAGAAATATTTCTTCATTTTAATCGACAAGCACAACTGGAAGCAAAAAAAAAAAACAACCAAAAATGACTATCTAAAAAAGAAACAATGTTTAGGTATAGGTAAGTATGTGCATATATATACATGTCTATATGCTTGCATATCTACATAAATAAAATATGTATATATATATATATATAAAAGAACACTATAAGAGCAAGGTATGTTGTTTCAAAATATCACTGGCTGTATTCTCCGTCACATGTGGCCACTCCTTGGATGCAATAAGAAAGCCTTAGGGAAGCCAACTATAGTTCTTTGAACCAAACTTGGAGAGAGTCCGACTATCAGGTTCTGCTGCATGTTTCATCAATACAGACCTGTCATGAGAAACCAGGGTCCTAACCACGTTTCCTCAACCTTTAGTAAATACACACACACACACAAGAGAAATAAAAGACCTCAGCCCAAATTATGAGAAATTTCTGCGTATAAAAAGGTATTTGCTCTCTCTATCAAAAGCATCAATGGAGAGAACGAATCACTGTCCAAAACTCGTTCTGACAGCAATATATCTACTCTTCAAAAAGAGAAGGATTGCCCTGTATGAATTATGCTTCTGATTTAAATCTGGACTTCTCTGAATGAGCAGTGGCATGTAGAAATCCTAGTGGATTGAGTGTTTTGTGTAGGTTTTGAGGAAGCTACTTTCAATCCGCCTAGCACAGCACGATAATATTACGCATATGGCCTATAATTGAAATGTTCTTTATTCTCTGAAACATTCGCAGTATCCTGCTGTGGAGATGGGCTTATTTGCTGCTGCTGCTGCTTCTTGATATTATTTTATTATACTTTAATTTACTAATCTTCAGTCTGGTGATTAACTGTCCGCAATGAAGAGATTGTATGGATCATGTTCAGTACAGATTAAGCTATGCATTAGAACTGTATGAAAAGAACAGATTTGTTTTCAAAGACTTCAACCTTTGAAAGTTTTTAGCATTTCAAGGATTTTATGATAATTTTTTACCTACAATACTCTGTGCTTTGGTCATCTTTGATCTACAAACAGCCGATTAGCTGTGAATGCCATAGGTTATGAATTTGAATAAAATAGATAATTGGTATAACGATAAAAGAGCATTAAGATCTGTGTAGAAATCATGTCTTTTTTCTTTTTTTCTTTTTATAGGCAGCATTTGCCATTGCAATACAACAAGCAATAATAATAATGCACCAACTAGTAACTCTAGACTTCAGCTAGTAGGAAATGCTTCCATCTGCTCAGGTAGCTTTGAATCAAGCCCTGGAAAGAAATGCAAGCCACAACCTCATTGTGAAAAATAATTGAGGTAATTAGTTGTGAAGTAGGTATATTTTCTAACTACACTGAATGGACAGTCTACATAATAGTGTGCGATTTTTTTATTTTTAAGGAAAATCCATTTTTTCCCTCACTTCCAATAGAAACTTGAAGCCATTTTTCCTTTAATACAAGCACAATAGCTAAGAAAAATTGGCATACAATACTGAAGGATACTTGAGTGCTTCATGATGCTCATTTGGATCTGTTCAATACCTTTGACAATCATAATCTCAATAGTATTAAAATACATTTAAAATTGACACTCTTACATGTAGCAAATGTAGTAATTATTAAGGAGATGAATAGACTGTTTAAAAGTTGAATATTCATTGAATAAAGAATAATGCATCATTAGCACTTGTTACCTGTTTTCCTCATTCTTCCTAATTAATAGATAAATAATTTTCAGTTAAAAGTAGGCACAGGATTTTTTTTATTTAATGCATTTTATTTAAGCTATTTCTTATATATTCATGGAGAAGTGATATAAAGATAAAGTCTATCTTATTATTTGGAAAGTATTTTTTTTTTCTATAGACGTTCAGTCACTAGGGATCAAATGAGACTCTAAAGCAGAATTTAATCTACCTAGGAGGTTCTTGAGAAATATTGTTAAAGGATGTTTTTACTGGAAACATCAAGCATTCTGTTCCTATGTTTCACATCTGACTATGTTAGAAAGCTTTTGTAATCCTCCCAACCTCCAGGTCAAATCCTAAGTTTAGGCCCATTGCTTTCCCCTCACTTGAAAAACATGTTGGAAAAAACAGCAGAAAGCCTCATATGTGTTCCAAGAACACGTAAACGCGTTCCCTCCACCTTCGCTTTTTAAAATTAGCCAGCAGCATTTTTTGATTCTTTGAGGGAGATATTTATTAGTCATCTTGTAATTCTCACTCTTTTTCTCCAGGCTAACCAACCAGCTTGTATTTCTCTTGAAAGTGATAACCCAAACTAAATATAATACTTTGGCGAAGATCTTTCCAATACATAGATAAGCAGAGAGATTATTTTACCTGTTTTACAGGCTATGTTCCCATTTCTACATTTATTCATGGTGTTCACCATTTCACAATAGCATGACATAGCTCTCTGGCTCAGTTTGTGGTCCTCAGCCATTTCTACTCTGTCTGTTATTTATGTATTTGAATATGCTTGCTCAAATGAAGCACTTCACATATGTTTACTCTATTTTCCAATTTTTCTATGTCATTTATCAAATTTATTAACACTATTTCATGTTCAATTTCTATTATTCAGCATGCTGGGAGTCCCTCCCAGTGTGGAATCATCAGCAAACTTAATAAGTAAATGAATTGTTGTCATCCAAGTCTAATGAAAAAAAACACGTAATGCGACAATAGAATGGACTCCTATGAAATGCCCTCTATTTTTCCAACTGTCCTAAGAGTAAAATATTAATAATTATAATCTGTGTACATTTTATATCCTATATCATTATAATTTAGACACTTTTTCATTAGATTATGAAAATTTGATGAGAAAAAAATGTTCAAAAGTCTTTATAAAGGAAAGATATATGATATCTATTGCTTTTCCTCTGTCCACATGACCTGCTATCCTGCTGTGGAAGGAAATTAGATTACATAGACATGATTGGTCATTGGCAAATCCACGTCATCCACATTTCCTTATTGTCTCGCTGGAGTTTATGAAAGGCTAGTGTGATGATTTGTTCAACTGTATATGGAGAACTAAAGTTAGCCCAAATATCCTGTAGTACTTGGCTCTTCCTTTTTATGTTGTTTTAAAGGAAAAGTTTCCTTTCTCTAGTCTTTTGATACCACACTCATTTCTCACAGTAACTTCAATGGAATTGTTAATGGCTGTAAAATTTAATCAGCCAGTCTTTTAAATGTCTAATGATGCAATTACTGTGATCATCATATATAAGATTGTGATTGTATATATGAAAATCTATAACTTATCTAGTTAGCTATCAAGCCTTGCTCCTGGTCACATGCAGACATACACATCTACATAGACATACACATCTAGACAGCTAGTTTTACATATATTAGTGTATGTTTTATCTGAAACAGAGGCACCTGAAGGCATTAGCAATCCTGTGGGAATCCTTCCTGTTCTCCAGCTTCCACTCCACAAGAGTGGAAGCTTCAGGCCTCCTGAAGGTCCTATGTCATGCTTTCTGGCCCTGAAAGAGGTAACAATTACGATTGGGTAGCTGGTATTAAACATATATATTTAGTCAACAGAATAGCACCCTGAGACCAAAGAAGCCAAAGAAGTCCAGGGAGTTACTCATCTGGCCAGTGAGATCATTAGCTGTCTATTTCAGGGTGGCCTGAATGGCTCTGCAGGCTCCACTGCCTCTGCTGACTGGGTCACCAATGACTCTGCTGGGAGTGGAGACAGCAGCTTCACAGAGACGTGGTTGGAGACACTCAGTTGCCAAAGCATTGACATTTGTGCCAACTGAAATGGCATAGGGATATCTTGCCATTGCCCCTGCTGGCAATCCAGAAGTGCATAAGTAAACTCCAGCTCTTGTATCATGTCTGCTAGCTGAAACGGCACTAAATGACTACATTTAGGGAAGTGAGTCCCTAAATTTAAATCTTAATCTGGAGTTGAATCCTATCTTTATTATGTCACTGATGTCCATCTCTGTGTTACCTAGGAAATGTTTGCACCCATTGAAGTGGTCAGATTTTTTGCTGTTGTTGAATACAGATGCCACTTACAGCCCTGTTTCAGTCTTTCACTTGTTGCTGATTTGCCTTGTTATAAAACAGAGAAAAAATTACTTGGAGGTTATACCAATGAATTACTCTTAATAAACTCTAAGTAGCACTAGATAGGAGGTAGTATCTAAGTCCCATTGTTTATTATTGTAACCAAAGATATTTCCTCAAGAGCTGACATGAACAGTAAAGTGAATATATTATTAGCAATGCAGAAAATATCTGCAAATTCAGCCCCTATCTAAATGAAGGATTTCTGAAAAGATCAAGTGAAATGTGGTAAAAGAAAATATGCAATGTTCGTGAATCTATACTCCATTAAGACAGGTCAATCATCAGAAAAAGGCTACAGTGAAATGCATGTGTGAACATTACCTGAAATTCTTGCCAGTGGTTTCTTGAGTAAGTGCCTACTATATCATGTATATTATTTTTGTTTTCAGACGTGTTTGGGGCAGATTCCGAAATTTTGCGAGATGTCACAGACAATCAGCAAGTGGTGGCCTACAGCTCAGTTATGTTGTGCACTGTGCATACCAGGGCTAGATTTGCAGGCTGAGTTTGAAAAAAAATTGGGAATGCTCTAGCCTATAATTGTTTTAAAAAAGAAAAAGAAAATCATGCCTTGACAGTGAGTTCTTCTTCTGTTTTTTTTTTTTATTTTTTTCCTCTTTTTTTTCTACCCAAAGTTCTTTGTTTCTGTCCAAAGTCATGATAGGTGCCACTGTGCTGAAGTGGTTTCAACCTCTGCAGAAGCACCTATTTGTGAGCCGCGTAGACAGTAAGTGAGTGTAAGAGGGTTTTAAACACACAGCTCTCTCCAACTCAGTTTGGGAACTCTGTGTTCATCTTCTTGGCCACTCTGAATCAGTCAGTGCAAGTAGTTAAGGTGTGTGGATAGTATGTTTTCTGCTGGTTGGCATGTGAGATATGCTCATGTGTTTGGAACTGCTGCATTACCCTGTAGAGGCTGCTCAAAACAGAAAGGAAGCATAGGAACCAAGCTGCAGTTCCTTGACAGTGAATTTAGGACATCAAAACAGTAGAGTCCTTTCAGTGTCACTGTTCTCTCATTTCCTGCAGTGAAGTGTGGCAGCTGAAAGAACATTAATCTAAGGAAAGTAGGCGCCCACTGCATCATTGTTCAGCCTAACGGGGGACTCACAGATTTCATCTGCTGCTGCTGGCAGCTGGGACAAAGGTACAGTCATTTGTGACTTGCAGGGTCAGCTTAGTCTAGTCCACAAGACCAGGAAATTATAGCTAGCTCCCAAATGGCTCCCACTCCAGCTCTCCCAGATTTGGAGTTCAGTTTCTGATTCAATTAGACCTGAATTGTTTGAAAGTGCCAGGTCTAAAGCGCTTAGCTTCTGTGTTTCTTTCCTTTCCTTGGAGCTTGGGCAGTTGAAATAATTTTCAGTTTGCTGCATCAGGGAAATACTGTGACTAAGTTTTCTCTAACCCAAAAGTTAAGCACTGAAAAGAAGTCCTGATTTTTAAAGTAGCAGTAATTTAGTTCTAAGTGCTTTAAAATTCTGACCACTTAAAGACAAACTGTCAAATCTCTGTTTCTCTTCCCTTCCTCCTCCTCCCCTTCATCTCGTTTCCATCCATCATCACTCCCCAACTAGATAAAAGTTTAAACAGACTGTCAAAATATTTCCATCTATTTTTCTGTTAGTTTTTAAATCATGTCATTTTTCCCTAGAACCAGTTCTCCATCAGTGCTCCTGCAGACATCTGAGCAAATGCAAAATTTGGATCATGTTTTTGTAGAGGCACCTTCGAAGGTCTTCTGTTCCTTGATGAGAATAATATGGAAGATGGAGACAGGGCATACAAACTCGATGTGTTCACTTTTCTGTGGCAGATCCACTAATTTACACCTTAACACATTGCTGTTTTCTCCTGCTGGAAGCGTGTATTCATGCATCTGGGCTGTGATCAAATGCCTCATAACCTAAGACAGAAGAATAGGATTTACCATGTTGTATGCAATTAAATCTGTAGATTTAGAACACATAGGAACATTAAGAATACATAGAAAAAAATGGATCTTGAAGTGTCTGTTCTTTATTCTTTCTGCACATGTATGTATTTATAAAAATGTTTGTTATGATCAGCTCCTTTTTACTGGATTTTTAATTTTCAGCTAAAATCCTGTGAGAGAGTAAACTAAAAGAGGGTGAAAGGAGACACAGAACATAGTCTTCCATAAAAACATTTCTTTCAACTGGTTATCTAAAGAAAATACTTATTTTAAGGTAACTTTGGTTATGTGCTTCCAAACTCAAAACTGTTTTTACTGGTTATTTGAGGTAATCAGCTTGTATTTTACAAAGCTTGTGCTACTCCACCTTGATGTACACATTCAATCAGGTGTTTTCCAGACAGGGTAAGGGGTAGCAAGGAACTCTGCATTCACATGAGGAAATGTAGTCCCAAAGTAGGACAAAAGGACTGGCAAGTAAAATGTGAGGTCCTGCAGTAAATGCAATCAGAGGTGGAACATCCCCACACCATAGTGCAGGCCAAGGGCTAGCCAACTAGAAAACAGCTTTGCAGAAAATAAACAGTAGTCAACAGCAAATCGAATGTGAGCCAGCACTGTGTCTCCAAAACCTGGCCTGGGCTGTGTTAACATGAGAGTAGTCACAGGTCAAGAGAAGTGATTCTTAACCTCTCACTGCACTTGAGAGACCATAGCTAGAGCATCACGAGCAGTTTTGGGCCCTTCAGGACAAGAAAGACATGAACACGCTGGAGCAAGTCCAGACTTGTCAGTATGGTCAGGGGCTTCATGATGTAGGAGGGGTTGGGAGAAACAGGTTTGTTCAGCCTTAAGAAGAGAAGTTTTGAAGGGAATTTATCTAAATATATGCAATGTAGGGGTGCAGAGAAGAAACTAAACTCTCCTCAGGGGTGTATATGGGAAGGATGAACCAACAGACACAAGTGGCAAGGTGAAAATTCTAACTTAATATAAAGAAGAAAGGTTTTGCTGTGAAGGCAATCAAACACTGGAACAGGTCACCCAGACAGCTGTGGAATCTCTACCATTGGAGATAACCAAAACTCAACTGGAGAAGTCAACCTGCTTGAGATGCACCTGCCTCTGGAGGTCCCTTCCAACCTACATTATTCTCTGATTTCTAGTTATAATTAAATAAAACTCTCAAAATATCACACTTAACCGAGCTGCACAAATGAATATGTAACCTGCCAGCTAACTATGTTGCAAGACTGAAAAAGGGAGGTGGGAGAAGCGGTACTAGACTGTTTACACTGTGGCCTCAGCTCAGGTGCTTCTTGAGATGCCTTTGGTTTTACTGCCCAATCTCCTGTGCTAGAAAGACGCAGATGTTTTGTGGGCATATCATGATGCTAACCCTATATTTACATCTCAGGTGTTCCCTATCATTACAGATGACAGGAGATATTTAAGTGACTGAAGTGAGTTTTATGCATCTATCTTTGTAATATAGCTATCCTGGTACCCACAATGTAATGTATGCTTACTGACCATGATTCTTGTGCATTAGGCTTTTTACAGAAGCAATTCCATATAGATTGTGTAGGCATGAACACATTCCTGCTGAACAGATGTCAGGTTTATTGTGTGTGTCTTGGTAAATGAGTTTTGGGGAGATTCTGAGTTATTATATATATAACTCAGTATATTATATATATTATACTCAGTATATATTATATATATTATACTCAGTATATATACTCAGTATATTATATATATAACTCAGTATATTATAACTCTGTTACTAACAGAGTTGCTTTGAGATGATTGCTGGGAGCGCCTTAGGGGGCAGCAGGAGAAACAGTATTTTTTGTTTAAAAATTTTAAGGTAGTTTTGCCACAATTACCAATTTAAGATCAGAGTTGACTTTTAAAGAAGTGAATTTCTAGGAAGAGTTAGTAGAGGGTATAAACTGAGTCAAATCTAAAACATGAAAACAAGATGCTGGTGTTTCAGTCAACAAAGATGGGTGAGCCAGAGGAGAAATGAGAAGAGTGGTGATGTGTAACTATTCCAAGACCCCATAGGCCAGTACTATTCATAGTGCTCTTCAATATCCACATGAATCCATTGAAAGAGAAAGCAACATATGCTTGACTCAACTGCCAATCGTTTGTTCCTGAAAGTCAGATACTTATCGCATTCTAAACCACTATCCTTCCTGAATGCAAAAATATCTTTAGAAATATGAAAAAAAAAAAAACCCAAACCTAAGACTAGAGATGCTGGCAAAAAAAGGGGGAAAAAAGGAAGTTTGCAAGAAGCTGGCTAACTGAAATTAGAAGTTGCCTGACTTGATGGAAAATTTTGCTATAAAAGGCAAACTGCTCCTATTCCTTAAAGAGGTGCTAAGAAGAACCAGTGTCTAAGTTTGGATGAACAGAGAACAATAGTTGTCAAGGTGCTTGTTTTTAATTTCAGCTTGCTTAGTAGCCTCACTCTCTGTTCCTTGACAATAATCTAGCTACTGTGATGTGGACACACATATGTGATACAGTATGGTAGCTGTACAGGAATTTTTATATGCCTTAATGCCCAAGATAAATCAGCGGGAAGAAGAAGATGTTGTTGCCCAGATTCAATTTGATATTTCTCTGTAGTGTATCTGGAAATGACTAATTTGGCATCTGTATTATGAACTAATATGAAAACTTTCACCAATTTCATAATTAAGAACAGACTACATGTGAGATCCTTCCTCTATGCATGAAGCAGGGTAAATATTTCTGATTGTGGATTTCAGTGACAGACCCCTCTTTGACTAAAGCTACTTTTCATCAAAATGCTAATTTTTTGAAACTAAAATGATTTATGAGGAATATTCTTATTCTGTATATTTCAGCCAAAACACAGGCAGTCAAGGAAACTGACATGCCACCAGGCACATTCTATACAAAGCTGTCATGAATTTCCACTAGCTTGCTGGGAATCCTGATTTGAGGACACACACCTCAGAGGAGGGCTAGGGCTCACCCAAGCTGGAAGCTTCTTTGATACAGTTGGAGGCCAGAATTGGAGAGAATTTCAACTTTTGCCACATTTAGCTCCTGGTTTCTCAACAGGCATCAAGAACTTTTGCCTATACGGTGGGGCTGCCTCACATACACAGGCCTGGACACTGCTTGTGTAGGAGCCTCACTCAGTTCTATGTCAGTCAAAACAGCATGAGACCAAGAAGATAAGGGGCAGAATTTAGATCTGGTGCGATATGGTTCAGTACATATTCCAGAGGTTTCCTTTCAGTGCAGAAGGCATCAAAATCATTTCAGTCAGAAAATAAACTTGACAGATCATTTATAGTTTGATCTGAGCTTGAAAAAAAAAAAAAAGACTTTCTTCTGCTCTTCACCAGAAAATAGCTGACATCTTGGGATTCAGGGGATTAGAAGAGAAAATGAAAGATGGTTACCCAGTGAAAGGAAAAAGGAGGAAATAAAGATCTCCAGGTACAAAATCTATAAGCCACAAGCCACACAAAAGCACAATAACATGCTGCTGTGCACTAGACTTTTCTTGCTTCCCTGCTATTCACAGACATTTTTATGGTGGAGAATTCCTCTGCTACATCTGGCTCTTGCTTCTTCCAGCATCACTTGAAGCAGAGGATCATGGACACTTAGCTCCCAGCCAAGGAACTGAGATATTTACACCATGCAGTGACTTTGAGTCAAAATACTACAGCTGCACATAATGAACATGATTGCTATTATTCTACTCTCTGCTTGATTCATGGAAAACAGCACAGTGATTTTTTCCCTAATTTGGAAATGAATCTTCAGGTACAGATAATCATAGGATCATAGAATTGCTATGGTGGGAAGGAACCTTTAGAGATCATCTAGTCCAACCTCCATGCACATGCAGCATCACCTAGAGCACGTGGCACAGGACTGCATCCAAGCGGGTCTTGAATATCTCCAGAGAAGGAGATTCCATAACCTCTCTCGCCAACCTGTTCCAGTGCTCTGTCACCCTCACTATTAAGAAATTTTTTGTTAAGTCCCGGTGGAACTTTTGGTGCTTCAGTTTGTGACCGCTTCCTCTAGTCCTATTGCTGGCCACCACTGAAAAGAGGCTGGCCCCATCCTCCCCACTCCCTCTCTTAAGGTATTTATATACACTGATTAGATCCCCTCTCAGCCTTCTCTTCTCCAGGCTGAACAGGCCCAGCTCTCTCAGCCTCTCCTCATAGGGCAGATGTTCCAGGCCCCTGATCATCCTTGTAGTCCTGTGCTGGACTCGCTCCAGCAGCTCCACATCCCTCTTGTACTGGGAAGCCCAGAACGGGACACAGTGCTCCAGATGTGGCCTCATCAGGGCTGAGTAGAGGGGCAGGATCACCTCCCTCGACCCGCTGGAGACTCTATTTTTAATGCACTCCAGGATCCCATTGGCCTTCTTAGCCATGAGGGCACACAGCTGCCTCATGGTCAACTTGTCGTCCACCATGACACCCAGGTCCTTCTCTGAAGAGCTGCTCTCCAGAAGGTCAGTCCCCAGCCTGTAGTGATGCATAGGGTTATTCATCCACAGCTGCAGGACCTTCTACTTGCTCTTGTTGAACTTCCGAGGTTTCTCACTGCCCAGTTGTGTAGTCTGTCCAGGTCCCTGGCAGTGCAGCCCTCTAGGGTATCAGCTACTCCTCACAGTTTCGTATCATCAGCAAACTTGCTCAGGGGGCACTCTATCCCTTCGTCCAATAAATTGAACAGGACTGGACTGAGGACTGACTACTAGGGGACACCGCTAGCTACAGGCCTCCAACTAGACTCAGCACCACAGATCACAACCCTCTGAGCTCTGCTATCCAGCCAGTTCTCAACTCACCTCATCACCCACTCATCTAACCCACACTTCCGAAGCTTGCCCAAGAGGATGCTGTGAGAGACGGTGTCACAGAATCACATGGAATCACAGAATGGTTAAGGTTGGAAGGGCCCTCTAGAGATCATCTAGTCCAACCCCTCTGCACAAGCATGTCAAAACCCTTGCTGAAGTCGAGATGGAGAGATCCACTGCTCTCTCCTCATCTACCCAGTCATCATAGAAGGCTAACAGGTTAGTTAAGCATGATTTCCCCTTGATGAATCCATGTTGACTATTCCTGAGCACCTTCTTGCCCTCCACATGCTTAGAGACAACAGCCAGGGTGAGCTGTTCTATCACTTTTCCAGAGATGGAGGTGAGGCTTTAACCCAAACTTCTTCTATCCACAAGTCTTCCTCTCCTCAGGCTTCTTCTCTTGTCTCTAGGGTCTGGGATTCGACTGGTAAACACTGAAACAAAGAAGGCATTCAGTAGCTCTGTTTTTTCAGTGTCTTTCAGGTGATCCTGCCCCTCTACTCAGCCCTGGTGAGGCCACATCTGCAGTATTGTGTCCAGTTCTGGGCTCCCTGGTAAAAGAGGGTTGTGGAACTACAGCGCAGGGCTACAAGGATGATCAGGGGCCTGGAACATCTGCCCTATGAGGAGAGGCTAAGGGAGCTGGGCCTGTTCAGCCTGGAGAAGAGAAGGCTGAGAGGGGATCTCATCAGTGTCTATAAGTACCTCAAGGGAGGCAGTGAGGAGGATGGTGCTGGTATCTTTTCACTGGTGGCCACCGACAGAACTAGAGGTAATGGCCACAAACTGAAACAACAAAAGTTCCACATGAACTTAAGGAAAAATTTCTTAACAGTGAGGGTGACAGAGCACTGGAACAGACTGCCCAGAGAGGTTGTGGAGTCTCCTTCTCTGGAGCTCTTCAAAACCCAGTTGGATGCAGTCCTGTGCCACGTGCTCTAGGTGACCCTGCGTGTGCAGGGGGGTGGGACTAGATGACCTCTAGAGGTCCCTTCCAATCTTAAGCATTCTATGATTCTATGATTCATAACCCGTGCACCAACCCCATTCAGCAGTGGACCCACGTCTTCCCTAATCTTCCTTTTGCCGCAGATACGTTTGAAGAAGCTCTTCTTGTTTCACATCCTTCCCAGATTTAATTCCAAATGCGCCTTAGCCTTCCTTGTGGCATCCCTGCATTCTCTGACAACATTCCCATATTCCTCCCAAGGGAAGGGGGGGATTCTCTTTTCCACATTCTATATACTGCCTTCCTCTGTTTGAGTTTTGTCAGGAGCTCCTTGCTCATCCACACAGGCCTCCTGCCCCCCCCCGCCTGACTTCTTACTCATAGGGATGCACTGATCTTGAGCTCGGAAGAAGTGCTGCTTAAATACTAACCAGCTCTCTTGGACCCTCCTTCCTTTTAGGGCCCTTGCCCATGGGATTCTTCCAAGGAGATCTCTGAAGAGACCAAAGTAGGCACTCCTGAAGTCCATGGTTGCAAGGCTACTTACAGTCCTACTTCCTCCTTGTTGGATCCTGAACTCCACCAACTCATGATCACTGCAGCCAAGGCAGTGGCTCACATCTCCAACAAGTCCCTCTTTATTTGTTAGAACCAGATCTAGTAGCCCATCTTTCCTCATTAGCTCCTCCACAACCTATGTCAAAAAGTTGTCATCAATGCTCTGCAGGAACTTCCAGGACTGTTTGTGCCTAGCTGCGTGTCTTTCCAGCTGATATCAGGGTGGTTGAAGTCCGTCATGAGAACCAGGGCCTGTGATCATGAGGCTACTTCCAGCTGTCAGTAGAAGGCCTCATCAACTTCCTCACCCTGATCACGTGACCTGTGGCAAATGCCTACCACAGTGTCTCCCATGTTAGCCTGCTCTCTAATCCTCACCCACAAGCTCTCAACTCACTCATCATCCACTCCCAGCCAGAGTTCCATGCATTCCATGGAGCATAAAGAGCAACTCCACCACCTCACCTTCCCACCCTGTGACAGCACTCCAGTTATGTGAGCTATCCCACCATGTCTCAGCAATTGTGGTGAGATCATAATCCCGGGACCGCACACAGATCTCCAGCTCCTCCTGTTTATTCCCCACACTGCGCATTGGTTTACAGGCATTTCAGGGAAGTAATTGAGCCTGTAGGTTTCCCAGGAGGGGTGAAAGAGGACCCTGTATGATCATATTCACTTCCATGCTCCCACTGGACACGTTCTAACATTGGCGGCATCACACAGATTGCCCTATCCATGTATACACTCCCCTTCCCCCTTCCCGCTTAGTTTAAAGCCCTCCTAACCAGGCTAGCCAACCTGTTGGCAAAGACATGCGTACCCCTCTTGCTGAGGTGGCTCTTATCATTCCCCACTAGGTGTTGGTCTTCAAACAGCGTTCCATGGTCATAGAAACCAAAACCCTCTCACCAAGACCATTGGTGCAGCCAGTTGTTAACATGCAATATTCACCTTTTCCTCCTCATATCCATTTCTCTCATTGGCAGGATAGAGAGGAACACAACCTGAGCTCCCAGACTTTTGACTGCCATTCCATGTGCTCTGAAATCTTGTTTGATGTTGCTCAGTTTCCCCATGGCATCATTAGTGCCCACATAAAACACAGTAACAAGGGATAATAGTCAGATGCCTGGACAAGCCTTGGCAGTGCCTGGAAGGCAACAGACCTCTCTGGACCAGGAGTCAGGTCTGCAGATTGATGCCTCCGTGCCCTGCAGCAGGGAGTCACCCACAACAATCACAAGCCAGGTGCTCCTTAGAGGTAGAAGCCTTAAGGCATGGACTTCATTGCCTCGCCCTAGATGGACCTTGGTCTGTGAGCTCATTTATCTAGCCCTCAAGTTCCAGGGCCTCATACCTCTTGAACGTGGTCACCTGCAGCGGGAGAGGTGCGCCAGGAAAGGGTTCTCCTGCCACCTTGAACAGGGACCTGTTTCCATTCTTGTTCATCTCTTAATACTGTTAATTCTACTCCCTCCGCACTATGGCAAGAGGGTAGTGGATCCTCAGATCGATTTGGGGGGTTCTCTTGGTGCACTTCTTGGGACGACTGCAGAGCATGGCTCCACTAGTCTATTTCTTTCTTGCATTCTCTGATGGCCCTCAGCCTTTCTATCTCCTCTTTCAGCTCCACCACCAGGCTAAGTCGTTCACCTGCTCACACCTAGGCCAGATGTTGTTTTTGCTGCTCCCTGGTAACATGGAGAGGCTCAGACACTCCCCACAGCTAGAGACATGGACCACCACACGCATATATGTCTGTATCGCCACAATCTTCCTGCTGCAGGCTCTCTGCCAAATACAGACCATGGCTTAGCCTGATTTCTCACTGACAGAAGAGACTGTGGCTCTTTTGCTGAGCTGGACGGAGATGCCTTGGACCTCCTCCCTGCGCTAACAGCCACACCACCTGCCAGGCTGCTCGCGCTCCCTGGGGATGGCTCTTGAGGCACCTTCCCTGCTGGCTCTGCTGAGTCAGAGCTGCCTCTGCTCTGGAGCTCGGCTCTGCCTGCTTGGGGTCGGTGCTGGGGCTGCCTCTTGCTCCCTCTGCTTTCTTCCTTGGCTGCTTTTGCTATGGTTGTGCTCCTCTAGGCAAGGTGCTCCAGCGCGAGCGTCTACTTCAGAGATGATGGCATTTATGAAAAAATCACAGCGACTAACCAGTTTTGCTGTGAGCCAAAATGGATTCCATGGAATTTCAAAATTACTTTGTAAAAAGATATTAAATAAAGTTTTTCTTTCTTTCCTACTACAGCAAATGGTCCAGGACTTCCCACAGCTGAATATGGAAATTACCTAAACCTGGAGGTAGCACTGAGCTATGCTCCTTCTCCTCAGATCACTTTTTCCCTTTTTGCTCCTTTTTATGTAAATTTTAAGTGTACGGAGGAATACTCATTAGCACATATTAAGACTTGTTACAGAATCTTGAAAGGAACAGATGGAGAAAAAAGAAGAGAAAAAAAAGCAAAAGGGGAACAAGAAAATAGAAAAAGGAGAGTGAAAATATGACAATTAAGCTGAGCATAGTCTAAAAAAAGAAATGGGAAAAAATACAATATATATTTTTATTGCCCTTTTCATGATAAATGCCAACATATTTGTCCAATTAAAAATTCATATACCTATTGCAATGACCATAAAAAACAGTTCAGATCAACTTACACAGCAATGACCTTAGGGAAGTGTCATGAGATGTTTAGGTGATTTAAGGCAATCCCAGCACTGCCTTCTGTAATTGTTCGCATAGTGTTAAAAGCATTTACATTTTAAGGACCTATTTACTGCTTCACAGCAAACTTCACAATATTCCATGTTTTTCTAGAACATCCTCGGCAGAATCCTTGAGGCCAAACTTTTTCACCATTCATTCTGCCTTGAATGAAGTGACTCCAGGCTATGCTGAGCAGCCCAGTTGGCATAACAGGGAAAAAATACTCCAAAAAAGTACTCCAGTGTGTCTCTCGGCCAACGCCAACCGCCTGGGCAGTTCACACGAAGGACACCTGCCCTGTTCATGCAGTCACATATTGGAGGTCTGCCCTCAAAACTCATTTCAGGGCCCTGATACTACTGTGCCCAACCTCCTGCAACAGCTCCCATGGCATTATCAGGGTCCCTACCAGCACTGGAAAATGCCACATGTGACTCTCACTACCAGGTAGCTGAGTGTAGACAAAATGAAATCCAGCACTCTCCATAGAAGTGGCAGACCTGAGAGTTTCGGCTGCTTCTGTTCAGTCCGACCACCAATGAACTGCTTGTGAATGTGAGACAGCCCTGGGCAGCCTCAACATGCTTCACCCATAGTCATCATATGCTTTCTGTCTATACCTCATCAGCTAACCTGATTTTTCTAAAAACTCTGAAACACTTATCTTCCACAAGCTGTGCTCATATGCACCTTATCACTAATGATATACAGAGTAAAACAATCATCAGTCACTGGAAATTTGATGCTAAATACATATTTGATTTCAAAATTTGCCTCATGAGATAGTGAGAGAGAGAAAGCATAGAGCCCTATGTGAAGTGGGGCTAGAAAGGGCATGCCAAAGGAAATGTAGTGCTGCCTCTGTCTGGTGCTAGGACTATATTTGCAGTTTAGTCAACACTAGGACTGGTGACCTCAGGCATAGGGCTAGGATTACAGTTAGGTCTAAGGTTTGGGTTAAGAGAGATAGAAAGCCTAGATCCCCTGTGAGTGGGGCTAGAAAGGGCATGCCAAGGGAAATGTGGCACCATATCCAGATTGGTTCTAGGATTATATTTGCCTTTTAGCCAACAATAGGCCTCGTGACCTCAGGCATAGGGCTAGGGTTTGCCTTAGGGGTAGGGTTAGGACTAAGAGAGAGAGAAAGTCTAGAGCCCCATGGGGAGTGGGGCCAGAAAGAGCATGCCAAGGAAAATGTAGCACTGCATCCAGATTGGCGCTGTGACCACATTTATCATTTAGCCAGCCCTAGCCCTGGTGACCTCAAGAATAGCGCCAGGGTTAGGATTAGGACTAGGGTTAGGATTAGGGATAGGGTTATGGTTAAGAGAGAGAGAAAGCCTAGAGCCCCATGAGGAGTGATACTAGAAAGAGGATGCCAAAGGTAATATAGTACCATATCCAGATTGTTTCTAGGACCATATTTGCCATTTACACAACACTAGGCCTGGTGACCTCAGGCATAGGGCTAGGGTTTACCTTAGGGCTAGGATTAGGGTTTGGGCTAGGGTTAAGAGAGAGAGAAAGCCTAGAGCCTCATGAGGAGTGGGGCTAGAACTGGCATGCCAAAGGAAATGTAGCGGTGTATCCAGGTTGGTGTCCAGACTATGTTTGCGTTTTAGCCAACACTAGGCCTGGTGACCTCAGGCATAGGGCTAGAGCTATGGTTAGGGTTATGGTCTGGGTTAGGGCTAGGGTTAGGGTTTGGGTTAAGAGAGAGAGAAAGCCTAGAGCCCTGTGAGGAGTGGGACTAGAAAGGGCATGCCCTTTCTATATGCCCTTTCTATAGCATGCAGCGCAATATCCAGATTCGGTCTAGGACTCTCTTTGCCGTTTAGCTAGCAGTAGGCCTGGTGACCTCAGGCATAGGGTTACAGTTAGGTTTAGGGCTAGAGTTAGGGTTTAGGGAGAAAGAAAGCCCAGAGCCCCAGGAGAAGTGGAAATAGAAAGGGTATGCTGAGGGAATGGCCTTATTTTCACCAGGGGAGGTTCAGGTTAGATATTAGGATAATTTCTACATGGAAGGTGCAGTCAAGCATTGGAATAGGCTGGCCAGGGAAGTGGTGGTGTAATCGTCCTTGGAAGCCCTTAAGAAATGCTAGATGAGGCTCTTTCTTTGGAACATAGTTTAACAAGCATGGTGTTGAAGGGTTTACAGTTGGACTCAATAGTCTTGAGTGTGTTTTACAACCATAATGATTCTATGATTCTGTGATACATTTCATTACTACAGGCTAGCTTTTCACTGGAATGCTCTGAATGAAACAGTCTCTTTCACAAATGGAAGTCAATTATTTTTCCCTTGTCTTTTTTTTTTTTTTTTTTGAGGTCCTTTGGATATAAAACTATCCTTCTTTATCGATTGTATATTAAAGTTTTGCCGCTTATTCTCCATTTAGAAAGCAAGAATGCTTGCTACTAATTTTAAATATAATTTTGAATCTATTTATACATAGTATGTATAAGTGGAATTTAAAAGTAGACATTCATCATGCTATTATATATCTCATCAGTTTTAAAACAGCACAGTTAATTGCAAGCTTATATGTAACAAAATACAGTAATCCTTCTAAGCTCCATTGCACTCTGCTAATTCTTATGCTTTGGTTGCATCATTGTATTTTGCATATTTCTAACACCATTACTGTTTGAAAGAGTGACCAGCAACTACTAGTATGATTAGAATAAAGGTGGAAAATGGCAACATCAGAAATAAACCTAAAGATTAACTACAAAATAAGGAGAAATAGATATATATTTCTACAGAAATCTGAACTTAGCATACTAAGAATAATAAGTTACAGGAAAGCTTGTGATCATTCTGTTGGATAATATTAGCACGATCAGGACCTGGGGGACACAGGGAAAACATACTTTCTGTTCTGAAATGCATGCTCAGCGTACATATCTGCATTTCCACGTAAATGATTTAACCTTTTAGCCATCTGACAGTTAGAAGTGCCACTACTCACATTTATACAAATAATTGAACTACAGACGCAAATTTGGCAGACAATTATATCCTCAGAAGTAAGTTTCACCCTTTTGGAAATCTACCTCTTCATTTCCATTTCCTCCACTATAAAGTTTTCTGAGTCAAGCTTGTCCTGTCCGCGTGTGATAAAAATTCTCCATTGATCACCAGCAATATGTCTAATTAAAAGTGGTTAGCAACAAATGATAATGGCGCTAAATCAGAGGGACTAAAGACTCAGCTTTCTTTCTTTTATTTCACTAACCACACTTGTAAATCCTGTAGTCCTAACCATGCACCAGTTCCATATCCAATGTGAGGACTACAAAAAATTATTTCCCGTTTATATCACTAACACTGCATTTATCCCCTTTTTTGCCCATATCTTGCCCTGAAGGCTAAATGTTTGACAGGTGAGTTAGCAATTTACAGGAAAGAATGGGAAGGGAAAGAATAGAAAAGGTCATGTATATAGCAGTGGAAAAAATGAAGCCCTATTGTTGCTATTATTTCAATGTGCCTGTGTTCAGCTGTAATGACTGTGTGATAATTCTGAAATTTATTCCAATTGATTTGTAAAACCAGAATAATGTCTCATTATGTTGTGTAATACTGCACAAAGAAAGCCTATGCAATAAAATAGTGCTTTAGGCAGTGGTGTCTTACATGATAAGAGTTCTACTATAAGGGCCATTGTCCCATGATCTTCTTCAGTGTCTGGCTTTTTTTGTCTTTCATTTATTGCTGTTTTGTCATGACACTAACAAAGATATTGCTTTTCAAATTAATTATCGTTGTTTTTTTTCTCAACATTTCTCAAATGAAATAATGGTGAGATAGAGCACCATGCTTTCATTTTGCTGATAATCACTTTTTCCAAGGACACTGATAGGTTTCAAATTTATGTTGATAATGAAGATACTATTGTCTACAGATATCTTGATAAGCCTCTTTCTCCTTTTTTTTTTTCTTCTTTTCTTTTTACTTTTCTTCAGCACAGCAGCCTTTGCGCTTTCCAGGTCACTGAAAATGGGACAGAATGCTCTGAGCTATGTACCCTACTGAGTGGAACTGTTTTGTTCACATGCACTGATGCTCCCTTTGTAAAGAAATAAAAAAATCAGGAAAATGAATAAGAGAATGCATTTTATTCTATGCTTTAAGGTTGACAAAGCAGCACATCACAAACCTCCTCTATATTTGAAATTTTTCACAGATATGGTCAGGTGTAGATAATTCTGTTTTGTTAGGACATTTAATCATGTTTATTACACTATGACACTAAAGTTTATATGAAGCTGTTTCATTTACGCAATAGCACATTAATGTGATAATGCTGTCCAAGAAAACTTATATCCTTTTTTTCCCTCTACATTAAAAAATTAAACGTTTTGTTATATTATTTATACTATTGATAAAAACTAAAAGTTTTGCAAAACTATGTAACAGAACTGAAACAACAATTAGTTGAAAATTCTGTCTTAATATAAAGGTACCAAGAAACAACATACGCTATGCACAGAAATACAGTGAATGCTGACTGCTGTGAGATCCAACAAAGAAGAAAAGCTGAGGTGAGGGAAATCTCTGTTGCAAAGACATAGTTTCTATAAATATATCAAGAAGGAAGTCTCTTGCTGTAAAAAGAACAGAGATGGGGAGCTCACTCTGTCTTGGGTGGAACTAGACGGTTTTTCCTGTCTGCTATTTTGTGAGACGAGAAGAAAATCCTAAAAGTGATGGATTCTATTGCACAAGAGAGAAAGAAAAAGTAAAAGTTCAAATGTTTCAAGAGAAGTGAAACGAAGAACACAAGCATTGAAGCTATGAACAGATGATAATCATGATCATAGAAATGATATTCTAAACACATTTGGAGTATTATTCCACAAAGCAAAATAGATAGAAGCACCTTTTTTATTAATGTTTATATAATAGCAAACTGTTATCTACATTTATTCTTTATCTCTGCAAAATTCAGAACACTGGGACATCATTATTTTTACAGCTATTACATACTTTCCAAAAGATGCTGAGAATTTTCTCTTAATATCCATTTGTAAATTCAATAGAATGGATTGGTGTTGAATATCTACTCAAGATGATCTATATAGTATATAAAAAAAGTCCCTCTTTTATGGACACAATTTGAAGCATTTGATGAGTGATGATTTTCATAATATTGGTAACTCCGAAAATCTTAGGACTTCATTTGCATAATCAAAATCTCAGCCATTTCATAAACTTTATTATATTGCAAATAAAAGTCCTGGATGCTTTACTTGATCTCCTGTATTTTCTCTCAATCTATCTTTTGCTGTTTTTTCTTATTATGCAAGTATCTAAGCCAGGTCCAGGTTTTCTTTTAGAAAACAATGCCCACATATGCTTCCGAAAATGGATGAATGAAGAACAGTAGCCTGACTCCACTATGGGAAAACTTAGTTATACACATTATTATGAGAATTGACCAAAACACCACAGTTATGTGACCTATACCACAAGAAGAGGCGTAAGCTCAGCTCTCCAAAGTAAAAAGACTTCAGCTCTATCCAGCACAGCATGTTTGTGTGGGTCCATTTTCAGGAAGGGATTGGTCACATGCTTAAATGCTTTACAGGAGCAGTACCAGAATGTTTAATATTTGGCAATTTTGAAATTTATGAATCGTCCGCTGCCTCCATGACTCCCTCTGCTCTGCAGTATTCTTTCCCTTATGGTTCAGAAGCAGACCGTGACCTTCTGAATCACCAACATCATTGCCTCTAGATTTGATTTTTTTTTTCCTTTTTTCTCTCTCTTTTTGAATCCTTCTAAGCAGTAGTGTCAGTCCCTGAGCCTGTAGGAAACAAGAACAGATATTAGCCTGAGGATTACAGAATTAGATTTTCTCAAGTAAATATATACACGTGACCAGTGTGTTAGTGACATTTTATCAAGCTGGAATAGAGATATGTGGCAAAGCAAGAAAGTAATCAAATGTCATTAATCATCCTGGAGTATCTTCTGATATTCCTTGTCATGTGCTGGGAATCTCTGGTGTTTAACCTGAGTTTTAGGACAAACTGCCTAACCTCAAGCTTTAATTCTAGGCACGCTTCAGTTTCTAAAGTTCTCCCCAGGCACTTGAGTGCAGAATTGCTTTGATTCACTGCAAAATGGAGTTTGACATATCTTATTATGAAGAAATACTTCGTTTAAAAATGTACAGAGTAGCTCTAAGAAAACAACAGCAAACTCAGAAAACCTTGTCAGCAGTGCAGCTCTTCTACAAATGCAACCAGCAAAACTGAAATAATATTTCCCATTAACAATGAAGTTTGTAAATAGCTTTAAGTAGAACCTGTGAAGGTACTCTTTCTAGAAGTTGAGAAAATGTTGAGAATTTATGAATTTGTTATGTTATCCTCAGAACACTTCCAGAGAATTCAGTTGTCTGACCCACTCTTAATGGTACTGTCACCTTCCTTTTATCCGGGAGAAATATAAGTGGAGTATTTATGCACTGGGTCTTGTGGTACTAGTCTCTTCAAGTCAATGTAGAAGACAGTTTGCATATGAGATGACTGAATACCAGGTTGCATTAAAGTAGAATGTTAAAACCATATATACATTTTGTCATTCTCTGCAAAAGATATTCAGTTATGTGACATCAGTGGCACAATGCCCTTTTTTTGTGTGTATGTGTGTGTCTTCCTTTTCCTTTTGTGGCTTTCTTCCTTTCACTTTCCTCTACAGTGGCATTTCTGTCCCTTATATACCCAAACATGATAATAATATACATGCTTTAAATGACATAGTTAGCTCACCTAGGTATTTCAGATATTTCAAGAGTCCCCTGGAATCTTAGCCTTCCTCTTTCCTCCCGTAGAAAACTGAAAGAAATGCCCACTGTTTAGATGAATAGATGGAGACTATCTCTCATAAGGTGAAATATTAACTGAATATTCATGGTGCAACTCTGATAACATGACAACCTCTCTCCCTCCTAGGTACTTGGTTGCTGCATAGTGTGTGTTGTGTTGCCTTGAACTTAATGCTCCACTCAAGCTGCTAGTCCTAGTCAGGTTCTATACACACTGACACAGTTCAAGTGACACATAGATATTATATTACAGAGGCCAAAAGGGATGTTGAGACTGAATAATTTGTGGACACAAATTATAGAACAGCAACAATAAAATCAATTATTAGTTAATAACAGAGATCTTCAATGTTGTCCTGTACCAGGAATGAGTTTTCTTGTGCTGAGGTCTGAATTCAAAGTAGGCAAAGATTAAAAGTAAATAAAAATAAAGGAAGAAGACAGTAAAGAGGAAGTAAAGCCACTATCATAAATTGTTTATGGAAGTGAAAGAAAGCTTAAAAATGAAGGGATGCTACAAATTGGATGGTTCCAATTAAATTAAATGTCATATGAGGGCTGTTTAAGCCAGAGATTTCTGTCAGGATAGGCTGGAAAAGAAAGGTTAAAATAAAAGTTGAGGAAATGGACACTTTTATTAGCACATTTTGGTTGGTTAAACTATCAGACAAGGTTGCCTTTCCAGTGGAGAGGTCACCAATCAGGAATGCAGAGGTAGCCAGAAGCAAGCTGAACCTTCACAACTGCCACTCACACCCTCTCCTTGCACCTGGAATTGCTGGGAATCCTTCATGCTTGGCAGGCACCTCTTGCTTGGCAGGCACTGCATCCAGATGGAGGATGAGAAACCAGTAGCCTCAGCATCTCTGCCTATTTCTACGAAATAGCCTGGAATGCTCAGGAAAGAAGCACGCATCATTCTTAAGGGATCATTTCCACATATGGCTTATTTAATTATTCCTCTTACTTTTAAAAATCTCTCTCCTCCCTTGTCAGTCTGATAAAAGCCTGTAGTTTGCGAGTCTTGCAACTGTCATGAGCCATGACTGATAAGACTAGATAAATCCATGCCTTCAACAGCCAGTCACCAGAGAGCATTTGCCAGCTACAGGAGCAGCCCAGTTGACCAGGTACTGTGTTTATGAAGTAGGTAGAGTACAAAAGGGAATCAGCACCAGCAGCAGACAGAGTTTTCCTTTGTCATTCTTTTCTTTCCCTGGATTCATTTTTGACTTTTGTAAGAAAGAAAGAGAATCCAACTGTTAGAATAGTCCCAAATTTTCTCCCCCTCACCACGACACAGGGCTCTTTATACCGTCTTTGATATAACGCAAAAAGATTGTCCAGCAGGGAATTTTCTATACTCTGCTGAATGAGCAAAAATTTTAAAATGTAAATTTCATTGAACTGAATGCTCAGAAAGGATGCAGGACATTCAGTTCTATATTCTTTTAATAGGTCTATGAAACAGTTTGGTGTGGTGGATAACATGCATTTAACTGTGCAGGACAAGCTGTCTCACAGTGAGCTTAGGATGAGTACAAGGAAAGGCAGCTAGTGCTGTTCTTTTCAGACACAGCGTATGTGCACAGCCTAGCAAATGTGACATACTGCACTATGTAACCAAGTGGCCTGACCACAACCCATTGATTCTTTGGTGCTCCACTTAGTAGTCCATTAATCAACTTATCTGCCAATTGGGCAGAAATGTCGTGTATGTTCTTCCAGCTCCAGCACAAGCACTAGAAGTCTAGATTTTTAATATTATACGGAGCAGCTTAAACAGCCACATGGGGATAAAACATTTTTTTTATTTCCCACTCATTTTCATGCATATAAAAAGGGGTGTGAAGATGTGCAGATGTTACATCACATGATGCAAAAATACAGCTGTCATGCAGAAATACAGCTTCATGCTGGTGACCATTAACTTTATACAATACAATAGCCTCGTTTTACACTATAGGCATTTATCTCATTCTCGCAGATGTGAACTAGTGTTTCAAGGATGCCTTTACCGTCTCCATTACAGCTGTGCTGAAAAGGAAGAGCTAATTACTTCACCAGCTGTATGCAGAGAGACAAAGTTTAACAAGAGAGTCAATAGGTGAAAACAGGAACATGGTGAAGAAAATGTGGTTTTGTTGTTGCAAGGGAATCATTACAATTCTTTGGAAAAATATACTGAATTACTGACGCTTAAATCACCATAGCTCGTAGCTATACAGCAACCTAAAAATGGGTATTTTTAACAGGCATTCAGTTAATTGTATTTAGTATAATAGAGGTTACATTCTGCTCCACCTATACCTGTATTAATAACAAAGTGCAGAAAGGTATCTTGACCTCTGCTGCAGCAGCTTTTGCAGAATTCTGGAGGAGTTCTCTGCTTTTATTTTTTGGCAAATCCTCTGCCTTTCTTTCTTTGGAGATGCATAGGTGAATAATATCTGTTGGAACTGATAGAAGCAGTTCACCAAGATAAAGTGTTCTTACATTTCTGACATGTCAAAAACATGTGCTTCCTTCTTAAATAAACCATTGAATGAATATTCTCATACAGTATTACTGAAGCATGCAATATAGCTTCACTAAAAGCCTTCCACTGCCCTCCAGATACACTTAAGAAAATAACTCTAAATGGAAAGATGATACTCACAATAGCTAAAGGGAATGCAATCACATTCAGAGAAGATGAAGCAGCTACCTGCACTTCTTGCAAGTCCTTGGGCTCTTGCTATTGGCAATTCTAGCAAAAACACTTCACGGGGGACACCCCAGTCTGCTCCAAAACTCTCAGGTTGTATCATAGGTTCTGGCTTGGATTGCTATTGTGAGGAAGTCTTATGTCTATGGAAAGCAGTTACTTAGAATTGGGAAAAAGTGTTAGAAATAAATAGAAGACACACAGTTCTTCCCCAGAAGTATGTTAGACAAAATAGGCAGAGGAACCCCAGGAGATCTATGGAATAGATGCTTAAGTCCAGAGAGAGTGTCTGTCAGGGTAGCCTGCCAAGTCAATCCAGCTGTTTGAATAAGAAACTCAAGTCCATTTTTAGATTTTGGCATAAGATAGAGGAAAAATTCTGGTCTTGAGACCACTGTTTGAAGTAAGGATAGGAAGAGCCTAGTCATGAGTAGAGCAGTCATTCAGAAAGCATAGAAATTACTAAGATATTCAGAAGCAGTAAAATGTCATTACCTCGTTCTAGGCTATCAGTGGAAATGTACACCTATATAAATATCCAGTAACACTGGTCTAATTTTATTCTGGTTCTATACTTCTTGATTTCCAATTTATTTCCTTTTGTTCAGTTAAATAAGAATTATTCACTTGCTTTTTACATCTCACTTTTGCCAGCTCACCTTCTTTGAAATAATGTCTTAAGAAATCATGTTTTTTTTCTTGACTTTTAATCCTTTTCTTGACTTGGGAATATGACAGACAGATTCCCACAGAGGCAAGGGAAGTGTCCCCCACCTTGGAGGCTGAATATTGCAAATATCCCAGACTCTCTCCTAATTCTCCCAGCTGAAGTGCTGCTGCGTAGAACTCTCCCAACTATTTTTGCTCCATAACATTTTGACTATTTGACCCTCGAGCTCCACCACAAAGCCTGCATTGAAACATCAAGCGATATAGTTTTAAAACACCAACATGTCAAATCCTTCAGGAAGGTCAAAGGTAATTTTTTAACTCTCCTTTCCCTCTTCTGTGAATAAGACCTGGATTTTTCAAGTGTGTAAAAACCTAGAGTAAAGGCTCTTGCTAGAGCCTTTAACTCCTGTAGAGCTACTACCTCCTCAATAAGAAAAAAAGAGGTGCTGTTGTTTAAGGCTATGGGGGACATACTGAGCTTCCCATCCCCTCTCTTACATGTTCTGCCTTTCTTTCCCTTAAAAATCCTGTTGAAAGGAGTACATTTCCTCGAATGAAATTCAGAGACAAGGACTAGAATAGCTTCCTGCCGGCAGTTGCCAGGTTGATATATCAAAGTGATATTGCTTTCTGCATTGAGTGGCACCAATCAGCAGGAACTGTCAGTCTGTGGATGTAATAACTGTGGTGCAAGTCGTCAGGAATCTAAATGAAAGTTTCAGCTGTACTTGTATACTAAAAGTACCTGTCGGCTATGGGGAAATAGGAGGGGAGAAGAACTTTGCTGATGTTATCAAGAAAAGAATAGCATCAGAAGAAAAATTTGGTAAAGCACAGAGCACCTGAATCCTCTTCCCAGTGTAACGTGAGAGTCAGATGACTGAAGCTGCGACATACAATGAACTTAGCACCTGCACTCTGCATAATTCCTAGGTCTATTAACTATCCTGTTGAAGAAGAGGTGGAAACTCATATGGTGCCTGACTCTGTCAATATCTGATACCTGTATCTGCACCCAATTTTTAACGAATAGATTTCCTCAGTTCTTACCCCAACCAGTTGGTGTTCTTAGAGGACAGGGGAGAAGATTACCTACAGATGCACACCTGGGAGGGGAAAGCAGCTGGGACCTTCTTATCAAACAGTGCGGATCAGCTGGAGTGCTGACCCATAAAGGACAGGGCTGCATCCTGTGCCTTAGGAACTTGCATTTCTGTTGTCCTAGGGAACATCTCTAGCTATGGGGTTTTCCCTCTAAGTAGGGCCATTAAGCACTTGGATGGTCAAGGAAGGTGTGAATTATGCAAGGTTTAGGACTTTCACGTGAAGTCAGGGAAGGAGATGCAGACTTCTAATTTCTGCTTTCAGAGGTGCTTTACAATAATATTGTATTAAGGTTGCTCAGTTGAAAGAAATAATGTTTGAGTAAGGACTAAACCCTGTTTCTCACTTCTTGAAGGAGTACCATAGTACTGAGAGGTTTTTGCTTTTCCCTGTTTGTACTGGAATTTCTGAGGCTGTCAGTCCTGAGTTGTCAGTGCTGAGACTTTTGATTCCTGCAGATCTAGGACTGAGCAAAATAAATGATGTAATGAGGTGGACAATCCTTCTGCTAGAGAATTACAGATCTGGACATCAGTGTTATTTTAACTGAATGTGAATTGAATGCAGTATATGAATCATTATTTTATTTTTTAATATTCTGCACTGTGAGAATGAGATGGAGTTACCGCCATGCAGTATCTGTGACTAGTGACTACAGTCGCAGTATTGATTTAGTTTTCTGCTTGCATGACTATGATTCACTAGGGAGAGGGAAATGCTCAGACAGTAGTAGCACAGGTAATGCAGTAGTACATGAACAGATAATGCTTGTCTTCTCTGAACTGCGTAAGTGAGCCATCATTCAAAAAACACCTTAGGCTGATACAAAATGCTGCTAATCTACAGCAGTGTTATGCTGCAGATGACCAACACCTGATTCACATCATTGTCTAGAAACCTGTTTTTCTGCTGAATCAAGTAAAATCACATTATCTATTAAAAAATGAGCTGTGGTGTTGAGCTTTCAGATCAGGACAGTGAGACTCACCACCCTCAAACGGAGACCAGAGGAAGGCTGTGAGCCTTTTCAAAGGGAATTCTTCCTTAAATTATGGGGGGTGGAAGCATCTATGTTTCATCTCACTGTTATAGACACACAACTAAATGTATTGCCTTTAATAATGTTTGGAGTTTATCCCTTTTAAATCATGCAAAATTCAAGTTAAACTTGCTAATGCTTTGCTTTCAAAGCAAAACTATTTTACAGTAAGATTGAAAGATTCGAAAAAGCAATCTTCCACTCTCTCATTTATGTCTTCCAATAATGAAAATGATAAACTCTTCCTGTAGAGTGGGATTATGTGGACATTTTAAACAGCCTCTTTATCTGGGAAAACTTGAGATAAAGGTAGTACAGATCTGATTTATCAATTTATCTGAACGCAGTATCTAAAAGATTAAGGTGATAACTGGTCTAAGAGGATATGTAACATTGATTTTATAAATGGATGCAGGTTAACCAGATATGACTGCAGAATTTCCTCCCATCTGTCCCTTTGGGGAAGTGCGCTGCAGTAGTACTGAAGATTTGTGGCAGATCTCATGCTTAGGCTCTCCAGGCTGTTTTGTCCTCCTGGATGTTGTCAATTGCATTTGCATTTCTTTTTATTCAGAATACCTCACACCCCAGTGTCCACTGAGAAACAGATTCTTGTGTATGCATACTGCGGCATTGCTCCAGGGAGACAGTTTCTATCTCAGTTCATCATTGGTTGTCCTAGAATCCTAGGTTTCTTTTTAAAGGATTTTGCCTAATATCTAGCAAGCCTTCAGTAGAATGATCTTCCGTATTATTCAACTTCGGAACAGATGCCAGAATAAGGAAGAATTATCGAAAATATCCAAAATTGTTTTCCATTAAATAATGAAATGCAAAATTAAAAGCATTTTATAAAAATGTTTACAAAAATCTTTAACCTAGAAGAAAAAGGCAATACTAAATGACTGGAAACTTAAACTGAAAATATTTGAATTGTAAGCAATGTGCCAATATTTAATAGTGACAATAATTAACCACTGGGAGAACAGATTATGGGGAGAGCCTAATAACTTTTAGTCTTTGAATCAAATTCAGATCTCTCACATTGGCAATTGTACTGCAATACAGCTCCTTCACAGGAACCACTGGTTCAGATTATCTGACTTGTACCATGTAAATCAAATAGAGTGTAGTGAATGTTTCTGGACTCAAATTTTAAGAAAAGTCTTTCATTTTCCCATGTTTTATTTGCAAGTTATTTTGGGGACTTTATGTATAGAATAAATAAAAGAGCTAAGAGAGTATCACGCTTACATTCACCTGGGTTATTGCAGTCCTGTGCCACGTGCTCTAGGTGACCCTGTGTGTGCAGGAGGGTTGGACTAGATGACCTCTAGAGGTCCCTTCCAACCTTAAGCATTCTATGATTCTATGATTCTATGATCACTGGATCTAAAAGCTTGTCAGCTTTTGAAAGGGATAAACAGGTACAGAAGGGCAATATTTATAAATTACCTAGTAACAACTATGCGATATGCAAAAAAAAAAAAAATCCCCAATGACTCTGTAATTGTCACTAACAATTGGCAATATGAGCTCATTCCACTGATGCATCAGTCCTGGGATGGGATATAGGAGGGACACCAGCTGGGCATTGTCATCAAGCTCCAACCTCTTGTTGTATGTTGCAACTGTGTACTTTAATGTTTTCCAAGGTGTGCAAGAACCATAATTTAAATGCACAAAAATTACAAAATATTATCACATAAACTGCCATATCCAGATAGTTAATTCTCTTCATATATTTGCTATTTTCAAATCACTCCATCACAGGCATCTTGTTTTTTTGAAAGGCAGGGACTGTTCTGTAAAAGGCACAAGGATACAGTCAAAGAATCTCTTGCTTGCAAGCAAGTTTCACATCTTTTTACTTACACATTATCTTCCCATTTAGTTGGATGTTTGGCAAAGTCCTAGTTCATTTGGCAGTTCTGTTTGCCTACATGATTGTTGTTAAATTGATAACAAAATAAAATAAAATCTTCACACTCAATCCTACAATATCTGCTCAAGAGAAACCGAAAAGAGCTCCTGCAATGTGAATGCTTTGGAGATTAGATATTTCATGAAGCTGACAGATATGCAGAGTGGTAGATAAGTCTAGATAGGAAGTTGGCTGCTTGAGTTTTGCTCTATCTTTTCATTAACATCCTTTATTTTCTTACTTGGCGAAGAACATAGATTAATTGGTGGAGACAATGATATTTTTCATCTTATTTGAACATTTATTCAAGAGAATGTCCACTGTTTCTGTCTTTACCAGATGACTAGCCTCATATAAGCTATATGTCAGAGACATAGATGAGCAGAAGGTACTGTCTGATTTAGCCAATTCTTGGAAGGGGAAAAATAATTTTTTTATAAAATGCTTTCTTCATTGTGTAGAGATAAGTAATGCAAGTGACACACATCAGCTGTCTTTTGCTCTTTCTTGACTTATAGAGGCTGCACCATCACTGGCAAAGTAATGATTCTAAATTAAACTCATCTATGACTTTGCATGATAAGCTCCTGTCTACAGTTTTTCATAACTTGGAAGGACTTTAGCTGGAGGACCAAGAAGGGCTGATTGCTGACCCAAGCTGAGCAGCCCCGGGCGAAGGATTTCAAGTAGGGTAGCTGTCTCCCCTGCCCACACAGTAACTACACAGACATAATGGGTAGCTGTCTCCCCTGCCCACACAGTGGGCATAAGGTGTGATAGAGAGGTAAAGTGGACATGGATGGGGATAAGAAAGAAGAAAATCAAGTAGGATGAATAATAAGAGTCTCAGCACAAAGCCAGTGCAAAGCAGAGAGGCTTGGGAAAATCTGAGACCTGCAGCTACATGTCTGCTGATAGAGGAGAGAGACAGAGTCTGATTGAAGCCCCGGGATCGAGATAGTCCAGAAGAAGAGTGGCTCTGAGACACCAATAAGGAGACAGCTCTGAAGTAGAGACCAGGGCAAGGATCCAGGTTTCGAGCACAGTTGAGCCTGGTGTGGCAGCGGGTAATAAGAAACTGCAATGTAGAGTCCATTTAGGACAAGGGGTTTGACAGCAAGCACTGGCATTGAGACGGTGATGTGAAGACTCTCAGGATTTAGGTGCGTAATGAGGAACACAGTATTTGGAGGGGGGAAAACCACAGAAAGAAAGAGATTAAATAAAAACTGTTAGCTTGATATAAACTTTAATTATCTTTAACTTAAAGGGAACGTATATTGACAAGAACTAAAAGAGCTCTCTCCTTTTGGGTTAAAGTCGCTAGCAGAAATGTAACCCTTCAACCAGTTAAAGCCACAGATGTTAGTTTCCCATATCCTTGTCTGTTGAAGGGCTAATGTGACAGCTGCCATGAGGCATCTACATTTATTCTAAGAAATGCCAAGAGAATGTAGGAAGATGTAGGAGCGTGGGAGAGTGACAATAACTGTTCATTACTTTTAGTCCTGATCATGTCAAGAAGATATGCCGGACACTTGATGCCATCTGCTTCCTTGCAGCTGTTATCTTCAGAGAAACCTCAGTAACTCTGTTCAAAAAATGACCTAGATGCCACTTTGTTTGCTGGAGCCCACACTCCTAGGGATTTACTGAATGATACTTTAAAATAATTGTAAATTTAGGGACAACTTCCAAAACTGACCAAAGGTTGAACTTGTCAGTGTTAAGTTCTGTGTAATGCTCATACCGTATTAGAGCGCTATGTGGAGCCAAAGGGAGATGTCAACCTACCATCATACTCCAAGTCATCTATTAAATCAAACAGAGGAATCAAACACACTGTAACTGTAAATGTCTGAATAATAAAATAAGTTTGCATGAGATGGACCATGTCCTGGGATGACTTAGTTTTCTGATGTAAGCTAGGGAGCTTACAGTGTTTCTATTATAGAGGCTGAAAGGCTTGTATTGGACACCAGGGATTTTTGTAAGATGGTCTTGAGATTAAGATAGTTTAACAATGCCCTGAAAAACTCAGTCCTACCACTGTCCTTGTCAGAATATTCTTGCCTAATACTAGATTAGTCATAGCACTAAATACTTTAAAAATGTAAGATCTTAAATGTGGTCTTAGATGCCTCAAACTAGCCACTCAAGTTGAATGGTAATTTTAATCTTATTATGTCTGTCTATTTCCATGTATAAAATTCAGATAGTATCACTCCTTACACCCCAAATGTATTACGCAAATAGTAAAGCTATTATGAGTAACATCATGGACAAAAAATACCCAAGGACATTTGTGATTTTGTCATATGGAATGTCTTGAATAGCATGAAGTAAACATGTCCAGGGGCCATGCACTGAAATATGAGGGTAAAACAAAATATCAAGGAGCTGCTCAATCACTGAATGCTGTCCACCCAGTGCCCTGAATGAAACAAAGTCTTTCAGTAAAACAGCGTGTGATCTGTAGATAAACAGCTACAATTCATATACAATAAGAGGAGAAATGATGTGGCTGTACAGACAGAAATGCTGATAGTTATGTAGAAAACTTGATTAAGGCTTTTGCAACTTTTCAGTATTGCAATTCAGTATTGTTGTCTAGTAAACACCAGAGGCAGGTTAGAAGAGAAAGGGAATACTTTTAATAAAGCTGTGTTGTCATCTGTATATTTTATATATGCATTTCAGAACAAGTCACTATCATTTCGTTGTCTGCTGCCATTGTCTTTATCCTCTGCTAAATGATCTTCTCATTGAGTAGCCAGATTGAAGCAGCAGAGCCTTAGGTAAGAAATGCACATTTTAGCACTATTTTAAGTTAGTGCCTACAGCAATACTTGCTTCAAGAACGATGCAGGAAGGGTTGTATCGTGTTTATGGCTCCCAAGAATGAGTTTGCTGTATATACAGATGAGAGCACATGTTATGCTCACTTAGGAGCAGGAGTAGCTGTCGCTATGCCATGCAAAGAGAGAGTTCAGGCTAAGCAGACTGGAAATCCTCCCGCATCTTCCCGGTTCTTCCATTGCCCTTATACGATCTGAACATTAAAACAGTCACACACTTAATATTCCTAAAAAAGTTTAACTTGGAGAGATATGTGGCCTTATTCCTGAGTGAGTTATATTTTTTTCTGTACTTCCTCAATCGTTGAAACAAGAAGGGAGAGCCCGTCTCTCCAGAAGTGCTGCAGATGTGCCTACAAGCTTGGCCCAAGGAAGTATGAGAACTGACAGCTCAAGCCTCTTTTGCTCTAATGTGCTGAATCTGAATGCCCCAAAGAGAAGAAGGTGGAATTTAGATTCAAAATACAACACCCACATCCTTAAATTCAAGAGTGTTTGGAGCCAGCTTTTAATGTGAGTTCCTCAGAGGGATAAAAAAAACTTTGGTCTGAATCCAGAACAAAAGTCTGGGTTCCTTCTCTGCCCTTTGCTACTATTTCCTGGCAAATCCAGCTCAACCCTAACTGAAGACTGCAATTGCTAAATATTACAAGTGGAGGGCATGAAACATGTTTTGAGGGACGTTCACCTCATTGTAAAGGATGCTTTCCAACAGTGTTAACAAAATGAAAGGATAACAGCTCTCCACTCTCATAACTGAAAGCCTGACAGCTGGCATGCTGTGCCAGCCACTGACTGTGCTGGTCGGTGTTGTCCGACTGTCTCCTTGAGCTCCTGTGATGAGGAAGGGAGCTGATGAGCGACTCTCCTTTTCTTGTCCTTCAGTTTAACTCTCCACTGGCATAGGAGCCAAGGCTCTATTTGCTCAAAAAGTATTACATGGACTTCAGAGAAATTTAACTAAAATACCTATAAGCAGATGCCCATGGTTGCCAGCCAGTATTCAGAGGGAAAAGGCTCTTAAGAAAACAAACCTCAAATGCACAGAGAAAATACTGTAAATAAAATATTTAAAATATTATCTGGAAAGCTTGCATAGGTAAAAAATATTGTCATTTGCTAACAGAGATACTGCACAGATAAGGATTATCCTGTTCAGAATCACAGAATCACAGAATGCTTAAGGTTGGAAGGGACCTCTAGAGGTCATCTAGTCCAGCCCCCCTGCACACACAGGGTCAGAAGACTTAAGAAGACTTGAGTATATACAGAGTATATACTTGAGTATATACAGAAGACTTGAGTGGAAGCAGAAGCTTTTGGATTTCCCCAAAACATGGTCATGCTGTGGGGGCCATGACCCCATGGTAGGAAACCACAGCAAGAACAGCACATTCCGTTTCAAAGTTTTCTGGTGCTCTGAAAGCAAAGCTGGTGCCTCTTTCCTCCATTTACTTTGTAAGCTAAACAGGTAGAAACAAACCGGCACCTCGCAGGTGCTGATCAGCTCAGAAGCTGAAGGCCAACCAATCCCTGCATGTCTTTTGCCAGTGGACATCAGACGTCAAGTGTGGGCACAGACTTGACCACAGCATTGTCGGGGCCGCGCAGCTTGTGCTCCTGAGTAAGCCAAGAGGATGAGATCCGGCCTGCCTGCCTCTAAGACACCGTGGGAGACACAACCCTCTGCTAGATAGCACCCTAAGCCTACAAAAGAAGCACCATGAAGCAAAAAGAGACAGAAAACAGTAACCGGTGGTCACTGTCCAAACAGGTGGCATTTCATTGGTAACAAGACACCAGCTCCTGAAGAAGAAACTCACCAAATTAATATGGTTTATCTGTTTTACTAGTTATGACAAGTGACAAAGAATTACGGCCAAAATTTGTAAAGAACACTTAAATTAATAACAGACCCAAGAAAGGGCCGTAGTTGGGCAACATGCAGATGGAGAAGAGGGGCAGCTTTTATGATGTATAGCTCTGTAATGACCTACATCAAATGGCAATTTTTACACAATGTGGCTGTATATTTGATGCATGGACAGCACCAACCTAAGTAAGTTACCTCTGTTAATAGGATTTTAGCTGCATTATACACTACATAGCATTTATTTTGCTTTAACAGTAAAATAATTTAATGTCCATACAAAAATTCCTCCGGGATTCTCTTAGGGGTAATTTCTTAGTCACTCTAGGATGTCCCTTATACACAGTGTATGTCACTGAGCTCCAGAGCTAATAAGACAGGCAGCATCTCAGTCCTGTCAATGTACCCCTGATACATGTCAACAGACTTTCTTGATTCTTTCCATTCTGGCTTGTAGGGTAACCATGGATGGCCCTTCAGCTAACAGTTAAAACAGAACTAGAGCAGCTGTTGGATTCAGCAAGTAAAAGTTTTCTTTCCTGTTTCTTTGTCAGGTTTTCATTCTAGAATGGCTCATTGCAGTTGCCTATGCATGTGTTCCTAGGGCTACAAAACAGTTTCCTGATAAACCCAGGTAAATAACTTACAAATATCCGTACAAACATATCATCACCTTATGTGCTTCTGCCTCTATTCTCTTTTGAATAGAGGCAGAAACTCTGTTTAACAGTAGTGAAAAGCAAAGTGTAATGCATAGTCTAGGGATGTGACTCTGCACTCTGTCTGGTATGGTAGATCAAAACTACTATGCTATGGTAGATCAAAAAATGCTCACAGCAAGGATACGAAGCCAACGTAAGCATTCAAAGTGGTGAAAGTAAAAAACAGAATTTACAGCAAATTCATTTAGACTCTGCACTGTTCAAGTGTCTCTTTTATAACCTTTGTTTCTGTCCTCTGACTAGAAAAGCTTTTAGAGGATGAGCAGGTATGGCTTGTGGGAATAATCAACCATAATCTTCTCCAGATGGCACCAGAAAAAGTTGCTAAGAATGACTTAAGACTGTCATGCTCTTTTTCTTTCTTTTTCTGGGTCTCATAGTTGATTGGATATGTCCTCTATACAAAAGAATTCAGAATATTCCAGCTAAGATTCACCTCTTAAATTCACTTCTGAAAACCTGTCCATCTCCTGTTCTGTGGTTCACAGTCAATTGCTAAAACAGCAAAGCACGTAGGTTATGCCTTTCTACCCTACCTTTAGTCACCCACCATCCCTTGTCTTACATTAAGAGAGATGGCAATTGCTTGGAGCAGAACCATCTGTTTGGAGAAAAACAGTTAAAACATGGAGTCATAGTCAGTAGGAACTCCTTAGGGACTCATCAGCACTTTCAGAATTGTGTACAAATGCAGTGTACATTTTTATATATGATGATCCAGAAAGCAGAAGGAAAAAATCCAGTTTAACTATTAAACAAATTTAAGCCCCAAAACATTGTGGGTATCTTTGTAATGTCAGGAATAAACAGGATATTTTTAAAATTCATTATGAAATTTGGCAGCTGAAATAAGTTGAATGCCGTAATTGGCCTGAAACTCCTTTTTTTGAGTAGAGGAGAAGAGAGGAGAGGAGATGAAGAGATATGATGATTGTGCTTTTCCCAAACAACATAAAATTCTAGAGATAAGGAAAAGAATGAGGTGGAGCATGTAATATCCACAGTATTAATCCAGTTTCTGGATTAAATTCCCTGATCCAGAGAATGCTCTTCAAAGCAAAAAGTACTTCCTTTCTGTTAACTGGAGGAGCAATATTCTACTGCTTCAGATAGGCCTTGTGTGCTAACACAAAGAAGAATCTGAACTTGCTAGGTCCTGCGTAATAAATAACTCAAGTTGTGTGTACTACCTTAAATACATAGCATCAAGTGGGGCAAAGATTACTACTGTTCCTCTAATACAAAATGTGTCTGGGCTGATCTAGCTGGATGCTCAGATGCACTTATGTTGGATGTTGTCTTCTCTCTTTATTACAATTATTTGGAGACTTGGCTATAGATTTCCTCAGATAAAGAATGGTATCTTTGTCTCAAAGAACAAAAAGATTTTCTCCAGTACTTGGTGCAATGCCACTCAGGAATCTCTGGTAATGTGTTGAGGTGAAGAGTACATGTGTAGGTATGTTCTCAATCATTTAGAAGAGTGTTGCAAAAAGGTTGTAACACTTTCTAGCTCATGTGCAGCAGAGACTAACAGGGCTCAATTCAGTTGTCCATGCATAGGCACCTGCTGAAATCTTAGATACTTCATTACAAGCACAAGGATGGCAGATAAGACAAAAGATTTAAGAGAGATTCATGCCTTTTGGAACAGCTTCTGGGAACTGAGTGTCTCTAGTCTCATGTTTGTGGACAAATGAATCAAGCTCAAGGAATAAGGGGAATCATTTTGTGGTTAAGACGCTTCAGTATATGTATCACTACATTAGTGTCTATATGGGAGATAGAGTCAGATATGCAGGTTCTCACAAAGGTCGAGAGGATTAAGAACCATATAAATTTGCCTGAACACAGGTGATAAATGTTAGCCATATGAGGTGTACATCTACATGGGGTTGGCCATTAAGACCCAGAGACCTATAGCAGACCTGCACTTTGTGTAGTGACAGCTGAGAGTAGGACGTCTCAAAAAAGGCTAGACACCTATGTTGAAGCAATGCAATCTGAGGGGACTCTGTCACCAGACACTAGAACCTGTGATGATCCAGAACTGACACCATGGGCTGCATTCAGATATCTCATGTGTCTTGTCCCAACAGAAGTGAACTGCAACCTCCTCCTTGGCTTCTGTCCATCATTCCAAACAGACTAACAGACCTTCCAAAGGCCCTGTGCTATATTTGCCAGCCTCATACAGATATCTCAGGTACCTAAGATGTTCCAAATGTCACAAATCCCTCCTAGGTCTTCATTCACTTCAGCTAGAGTCTAAATGTGTAGTCCACATGCAGACACATAAGTTAAGTCAGAAAGGATGAAGAGCTCTTTTCATTTGAACTGAAATAAAACCTGACTCACTTTTTTTTTTTCCTGAGAAACAAAGTAAGCTGCTGGAAAAAAAAAAAAAAAAAAAAACCTTCAGGAGAAAAAAATTTACAACTTGTAAAAGTTCCTTTGACTTTTGGCTGCTGTGAAAATGTTTATGGTTTGGAAGCAATTAGGTGTTTGCATGCTAGTTCCCTGGAAACCCAGAGTTAATAAATAGCTGTTTAACATCACATTTGTTTGCCTGAATATTTTTGTTCAGGGTTACCTTATTATATCTCATTATTTTCAAGTTTCAGTCCTGAACTATAAGCATAAGGATCAATTATTACACTACTTTTTCTTGTTAATTAAATAATAATAATAAAAATAAAAAGCTCATGGATCAGTGACTGAGTGCTGAAAAAGCAAAAGAAAATATTTTTTTTTCCATAAAAATAATCCTTTTCTGCAGCAGTCTTGCTGATAACTTTGTTAAATTATGGAAGATTCTACAATCCCCATAAATGTGCATACAGGTCTCCCGTACCTGTGTTCTCAGGCTATTTGCACTTACTCCTTCATTAATTTAGATATAGATTCATAACAGTGTACTCAGGTGGTTCAGTTTTTAAGTGACTATTTTGAACCACTGAAATCTGCTCAATGGTGCCAACCAGCTCTCTGAGATTTGAGTCCATTTTGTGCTGCCCAAGCTAACTAACACTTATCTCAAAAGTTAAGTGTAGCTCTGTTAGTGACATTAGTAGCAACTGGCTGTAGAAAATGCAGGTTCCAGCCAACTGGTTACATTCCCTTCTGTTTGCATTAGTCTAGTGCCCGCACGGTTTGTTGCCAAAGCATGAAGACCGAGTTCACCGTGAATGCCAGATATGCACAGTAGGGTCCTTCGTTCCTCTCTATCATCAAGAAATACGTCCTTGGATATGCATGTGGAACAGGTCTGTGCCTTTCTAGAGAGCCCAACAGCGGGCTTGGGGGCTCTCTGCGCTGCAGGCAGGTGGTCAGAGGAGTGCAGCGACATGTAACTCTTGATTAAAAGCAGAAGCAAGACTGTACTATGACCCTGAAGCCTGAGATTGCGCCATGCACAGTCGTCACAGGAGCTCCACAGCCTGGCACACTTTCCACTTGCAGATCACACATTCCCTGTTAGCTGATCTATCAGGGAGTGACAGGACACATGGCCGGCTGGCCTTTGTGTAAAAAAAGAAGATATTTGAGATCTGTGAACAAGAGGGTTGAAAAGGTATTCTCCCTCTCTGGAATAAAAGCTTAGACTCTCAGTTGAGTCTAGGAGAAGGACATAAAACAAAAATCAGCTCTGACAAGAGATGGCAATGCAACATTTGTTACTTCTGGTAGATTATGCAATTTAGATTTAAACTTGTGAACTGCAGTGCATGAGAGAGCTGTCAGAAACATTTTAAGCACAGTTATTTTTTCTTTCTTAGACTGTGTTAAGGCAACCCAGGTTTGTAACATGAAAAATTTAAAAAGTTAAAAAAAAAAAAGAATTTTAAATTATTTCTTAAGTATGTTCTTACACTGCATGCATAGTGGTGGGACAAGTTTATTAGTATTCCTTTGAGATTACCTAGTTTATTTATGGCTTCATCACCCATGAGAAATGTGTACACTCAGTCCTGGGATGACTAAACCATATACCTTACTATCGCACATTCTCTCCATATAAGATTCCAAAAACACTAAATGTATGGGAAATAGGCTTCTATCTCCGAGATTAATCTGTGCAGTCAGGAAGCCTGGGAGATATGACAAACCTGATATATTGCACAGAAATTCATTTCAGTGAAATATTTCTGCATAACATGAGAGAGAATTAAGTTGAAATTTGCTGAAATGGTTGTATATTGTAGGCTCTAACATCTCAACAGTAGGAACCTCTTAGCAATGCAGCAGTTCATTACTAAAGGGTTCTTTTCTTAAGCCAAGATGCGCCAAGGTTGGCAAGAGCTCGATTCAAAGTGGTACTAGGCGAGCAGCAGAACCACAGGATTTGGACAGATGTAGCAATGACAGATGGTGCTGAGATTAGTCATATCAATCACCTTCAGCTTGCATTTATCCCTCTGGTTCAACACCAGTCAAAGATGAACACCGACTGACAATGTCTTGTTAGTGGCTAATATTTATTAAGAGCTGCTGGTACTCTCTAGAAAATGATGTGGAGGCACAGACACTGTTCTTAAGAAAGCAGACATAACACTAGCTATGTCTGAGTTTTTGCTCATTTTCAGTGAGTCTGATGCTTACAACTGCAGTGTCAGCTCTGCCAGTGCCACTCTCTGCGTAGGATCAAGAGTTCCATATAAGCAGAAAGAACAGTTCCACCTAGTTAAAGGTGTGTACGTAAGAGGAAACTAATATATGAGAATCCCATCCTGACACCTAAGTATTAAGTTCACTTTAAAAATACCAATTATGACTCAGGTTTGAAAAATTTGTCTGTGTTTTCTTGCCTCAGGGGAAAAAAAAACAACAGCACCCATGTGTATATATACACACACATATATGTATATGCATGCTAATTGATGTATAAGTTTATCAGGAAGTCTATGGAATTGTACAAGTCTCCTTTCCTTCTTTCATATTTGCACAATCACATGGTATGGTGATGAGAAAATAGGACCATGGCTGCACAAAATCTTCTGTGTCCCCAAAACCCACAAGATTGTAATACAATACTAAACATTATTACTGTAGACGCAGCCTTGATTCACTCTGACACAACTCTGCTGAATCCTACACCAAGACTGAACTTAGTCCCTTGACATTATGGAGATTGAAAAATTGATGCTAAAAATAGAGATATTTGTCCTTGCAGTCGGACTAGTATCCACAAATTATATTAAATTTCTCTAGAGAAAAAAAGAATGAAATCATGTTAGAAGCAATAGACAACTTACTGTATGTTCATTCTTGAGGTGTCACAGAAAAGTTTTCTAAAATCGTCATTGCTGATACTGACTGAAGAAAACAAGCTACGATAGACAGCTAGCTTAACAAAACTGTCCTAGAATGACTTTATTTGATAAGGATTAAAGGAGAAATTACTGCATAATGCAATATACACAAGTCAGAGCAGCAGTAAGAGGAGTAATTTTATCTACAGGATTAACTCTCACAATAGAATAATCCATGATGGAAGCTAAAGGAAAGGAGCAGAGGAGAGAGCTGAAAGGGTT
This sequence comes from Tinamus guttatus, assembly GCF_000705375.1. The sequence goes on along the minus strand of NW_010585030.1, from coordinate 27,359 downwards.
GTTGCTTTTTTATTATTTATTTATTTACTTACTTACTTTTGAATTATAATAAGATGATCCAATGCTATGTTTCTCTAAATCGGCATCCTTCCCCAAACATTTCCAAGGATCATTTCTTTTTATATTTAAAGAATTCAAGAAGTAAGCAAAGTTGACGTTTTGTGCTTACTGTTGCCCCTGATGAGCAGAATATGTAGTAGAGTAATATGTAGAATAGTGAGGATATTCTATATGTCTTATTTTGTAGCTAACAAAGAGGAATACATTTTTTTTTCTTGAACAGAGATTCTCCAGCAATTTATGAATGCAGTTAAATATTCAGAAATAGCCGTGCAGCAGATGTTTTTCCTGTGTAACTGAGGATATAGGAAATATAAAACCTTAGGTTCCCAGCAGAAGCGTATCTCCTAAGCAGTGATTTAGAACTGATCCCTCCCCTGCAGAGAACTAAGATTTCATCACAAATATGCATCCAAATTGTTTTAATACTGGCTCCCCACTGTAGACTGAGCGTGCTGGCCATCTCCTGCAATGGTGGAAGAGACTTTTGGTGAGGGGAGGTTCTGCAGGGTAGCTAACCTGTCCTGGGAGGTCAAGCCCATCTAGGAAGCCTTGCTTGTGGAGAAGACTTCTATTAGCCTACAACTCCCACGAGGTAACACTAAAGAACCAAGTAATTTTTTTATTGAGACATACATTTGCAAGGTATGAAGCATAGGTGGATTCAAATTCTCTGTAGATTAATGACACTTCCATAGACACTTTTTAGGCTAAAAATTATATACTTTTTAAAAAGTCTTTGAAGACAAGGAACATGACTTACTCAGAACTGTTTCTTCAATGGAATATCACAAACACGAGCAACTAATTGGCCAGAAAAGCACATCTAATTCCTGAGTGGGAAATACAGAGAAGGAAGGTATCTCATCCTGTAACATCAATTTATTTTAATTGTAGAGAGACTTGTATGTAGGTATTAAAAATAACTACATAGCAGAGAAGAAAAAAATCTGAAACAATTTATTTCACTGAGACTCCTAAGCCAATAACTTGCAAATACTGTATGTATTACCATGTACTTTATATAAAATATCAGATTGGATAATAATAAAATATCTGAACCACAAACTCACATGACAACTGAAACTCTTATTTCTGGGAAAATAAATATTTATCATATTCCATATCCTCATTTCTTTTTTTTTTTTCGTAAATTTCCAAAAATACAGCAAGTTGGAATATAATTGAAATGATTCCAACCAAACATCTCTGAAGGAATTATTCACACCTTAAATAATAGAGGTCTAAACTTACAGCACTGACAAAGACAAATAGGTTGCCTAATAGGTTGTTTACTGGGCTATTGGACGTGAAGCATGATAAAGTAAGCAGAAAAGGGACTGCATAAGCTTTATCTCCATAACAACCAAGAAAAGAGTGATTACAAAGGAGCATGGAAAAGCCACCTTCACAAAACAGGCTTTAACCTTACAGCAATGGGAGCAACATAACACAGTACTGTTGATGTCTAAATAAGAAAAGACATGGTCTCAGTTCAAAACTACTGAATCTTGCTCAAAGATTAATTTGGAACAACGGAACTGTATACAATGCAGCAGTTATTTGAGATGATAAAATAAAGAAATTGAATTATGATTAGCATGTTACGAAGGAAGAAAAGATGTATTAATGTAGCCCTCAAAATATACCTGTATATCAAGAAATCATTCACATAATACTTTGGTTTAGACCATTTCAGGATACTCAACTAGTTTAAAATTAGCTCTTAGTTTTTCTTTCTTTTTTTCTTTTTCTTTTCCAAGCAGTGTGATCATTCAGAAAGCTCTTCATTGTAGTTTGACCTGGCTAGGTGAGTTGTTTAAGAATTTACAAGAAAGACAGCATTCAAAAGCAATCTTCACAGACACCTCCTAGTTAAAAAAAAAAAAAAAAGGGGGGGGGGGACAGATGTTTGAAATGAAGCAGTCATTTGGAAGGTAGACACTCTTGCAACCTGAACCCGTCCCAGCTCAAAAAGTTGGCAAAACTCCTGCTGTCTTTAATGAGCATGGGTTCAGGACCTTGAGTTTTCTCTTTAGGCCATGAATTATACTCCCTAATGTTAAAACCCTTTTAGAAAAAATGCAGCTTTTATGTACACGTCCTCAGTAAGACAATGTCTAGAAGAGTCTTACATAGGCCAAAGCTTCTGGGGCATTTTAGCTGCCACAGGCACAATATGTTTTTAAGTAGAAATACTGCAGACATGCTACTTACAATTGCAGAGTGGCTGCAATTAGCAATTACAGCTAGCTGTTCCCTCCCTTCAGAACCCACAAATTCTTTGCATACCCTGCCTCACACAGTGTCATCCAAATAGGTTTGAGGTAGTTGCATTTCCCTGAAAAACTTAAAAGATCTGTTAACTAGGACTATTTTTTTCGTGAAAAAAGGAAAGAATTAAAACTGCTATATGGCTTGGATATTTTTCCTAGACAGTCTTGAAGAAAGGCTTTTTCCTTTCCTTGAAGAAAGACAAGGAGACTTTTTTGACAAATAAATGACCTGGTAAGCAATAAATCAGGTATGACTGACAGTTTTTCACACATGCATGAATGAGATAGAAGAGAAAAAGTCCATTTCCAGTAGTAAAGATTTTCATTCAATATAATGTCAATGGCTCTAATCAGCAACAGGATGCCCTGTTCCTGCCCTTCCTAACTTGGAAAGCCTAGTCTGCCATAGGGAGCAATCCTAGCGCTCATAACAGCCACAACACAGCAAAGGAATAGGGTGTGCTTACTCGCTTGTGCTGCTCTTCCACAGAATAGAGAAATCCTGTCTACACTCAATACAATTACAACAATATTGAGCAACTAACTTACCTATGTGAAAAACTTCATAAACATCTCCTGTCCAAATACCAATTAAGATTTTTTCTATGCTGACGTACTATGGATATGAGTACACAGAAAATAAACTGAGAGTGGATACAGCTACAGCTGCTACAATTAGCAAATATGTATATAAGATTCATTCAAGCACTGTTCGTTCAAGACTTTCTTTTTTCTTGTTGCCATATGTCTCTATCAAGGCATGATTCCATTACTACCTGTGCCAAAATATTTGAATTGCAAAATTCTAATCCAAAAACAACGCACATGGAACACAATTGTCCAAGACCTGTCACGGTTAGTGCTAGTGTTATGTATATACTACTTCTATGCTGGAACCCATAACTTCAGTGGAAGCATTAAACCAAATGGTCAATCATTCCACCTATTCTGCAACAGCTTAACACACTGCTCTACTAGGTACATAAGGACAGTGACGTTAATCAGAGGAAAATGCGAAACTACTATTTAGAAGATACAGGTGTATACAACTGCCTACTCAACTACTAAAACTGAAATGCTACTTCCCAAATTAACTCTGCATCAAATAGACTCGAAGTGGCTGTTTTAACTTCAGTAAAAGACCACAGTAATCCATAGATGAAATGTGCTGACAAGAACCACTTGTAAATCTCACACAACTGGATGATATACCACGTCACACTGAGAGCAAGTACATCCAGGTGTACTGCTATCATGAGTAAAAAATGAAAAAAAAAAAAAAGGTTACCTATGTAAAATGTTCCAACAGCAATTTTAGCAACTCTCAAATGATATATTCACAAATGAGTTTTGCAGAAACTTGCTCTGAGATATCTTACTGAAAGAGCTGAGTTGGAAAATATCATGCTAATGCCTTAATGCTAGTAGATTTTGTTATTCACATCATGTTGATGTCTTTCCTTCATAGTTGATAATACCAATATATATACAATATCTAGTTATAAGGTATTACACCTATTAATTTTTTCTATGAGAAGAATAGAATCCCCTCCCTCATACATTCATTCTGCAATTTATAAGCAATTTTCATAAAAGCAATTATTTCTTTGCAGACTAGTGCACAAATCTTGCTTATAAAGCTTATATGAGGTTAATGATGAAGAAATGATTTAAGATGTAAGCACTAACTGATAGCTGACCTCACTGATCTTCACAAGAGCATCCTTAGCTTTTCTTAGAAGAGAAGATAGATGACAAGTAACATGTGCCTGGGTGGACATACATATAACGTATGTCAGTATTTCCTTTAGCTATGATAAAAGCTTACAATTGCTGATAGTCTTTTAGTATCATAATAGTTATATCAATGCTCTTGTGACTATTTTGACAATGCCAAGGGCATGTCTTCTATTAGTGCCACTCTATAATCAGAAAACAAAAGCAAACCACAGAGAAGAAAATATAAAGACGAGTTTCAAAAAATCATGGCAGTTCTAAGACTTTTATTATGTATTATGCATTCATTTGGGCTTTAGTAATACATTTTAAAATAAAGATGTTAGGTTAAGGCAGTGTTGCAGCTATTATTGTTAGGAAATTATCTATGGCCATGATGGGAGTATTGCGAGAGACTGACACTTACTTCAAACAAGCGTTTATTTATGCTTACCACTAGGACATTTATCTGCTAACAACTAAGAATGAAATATTAATCAGACATATCAGTCAAGCCTGATCCCATGATATTGGCTCTCTTGACTGCAGATTTTGATAGTTCTTTGTCTCAGAGTCAAGATGTTTGGAGGGAAGGCAGAATAGAAGTGGGTCTCTTCTTTCTTCCTCAAGATCTGTTTTAAATCACTGATGTTTATATACACTTTTCCTATGGATCAATACCAGTTAGATTGGTTACTCTTCCCATAGGTCAGCATTAGTTTGTTCTGACTCCTTCACATGGGCATGCAGAGAGGGTGAGAGTCATCCCATTCCTACAAGTAGTTACGGTGTGCTACTGTTAACTTAGTTTTAATATTTTTGAATAACTATGCTAAACAAGCAACTATTATGAAGTATTTCACTTCCGACTTTAGCTCAAGCAGTTTGTGATACATCTGCATGCAATGCCAACATCCTGTTTCAAAAAGAAGCCTTTACGTTGCAACAGTATGGTGCTTTACAGACCAAATACAAATACACTCAATGCATGTGCATATATATTGTCCCTAAAACAGGGTCCCTCACCCAGTGCAATGTCAATTGTATACACAAGCCTGAGATATTTCATTTCTGTGCAGAAATGGGTGCTAGGTGGTGTTCCACAAAGCTAGCACACCAAACACCACACTACACTCATTATTTACACAATTACAGAATCACAGAATCACAGAATCACAGAATGGTGGAGGGTGGAAGAGACCTCTAGAGATCATCCAGTCCAATTCCTCTGCTCGAGCGGGGATGCCTAGAGCACGTGGCACAGGGTAATATCCAGGCAGGTTTGAAAGATCTCTGGAGAAGGAGACTCCCCAACCTCCCCAGGCAGCCTGTTCCAGGGCTCTGTCACCCTCACATGAAAGACGTTCTTCCTCACATGGAGATGGAACTTCTTGCGTTTCAATTTATGCCCATTGTCCCTTGTCCTGTCGCTGGCCACCCCTAGGAGGAGTTTAGCCCCATCCTCTTTACATTCTCCCCTCAGGTATTTGTACATATTGATAAGATCCCCTCTCAATCTTCTCTTCTCCAGGCTAAACAAGCCCAGCTCTCTTAGTCTTTCCTCATAGATAGATATTCCAGTCTCTTAATGATCTTTGTCTTTCTACGCTGGACCCTTTCCAGAAGGTCCACGTCCCTCTTGTAGCTGCAAGCCCAGAACTGCACACAACACTCCAGATGTGGCCTCACCAGAGCTGAGCAGAGGGGCAGGATCACCTCCCTCGACCATCTGGCAACACTCCCCATGATGCAGGCGAGGATCCCATTGGCCTTCTGGGCCACGAGGGCACATTGCTGACTCATTGTTAACCTGTTGTCAACCAGGACTCCCAAATCCTTCTCCGTGGAGCTGCTTTCCAGCAGGTCAGCTCCTAATCTGTACTGGTACCTGTGGTTATTCCTCCCCATGTGCAGGATCCTGCACTTGTCCTTGTTGAATCTCACAAGGCTCCTCTCTGCCCAACTCTCCAATCTGTCTAGGTCCCTCTGAATGGCAGAACAGCCCTCTGGGGTGTTGGCCACTCCACCCAATTTTGTATCACCCGCAAACTTGCTGCTGGTGCTCTCTGTCCCCTCATCCAAGTCACTGATGAACAAGTTGAACAGCACTGGGCCCAGTACTGACCCCGGGGGACACCACTGGACACAGTTACCGTTAATATAAGCTAACTTTCAGAGAAAATTAGACTGGAGATGGGCACTCTGAGCATATCTGCGTAACTGCAAACTGTCACATCTCTTACAGGGAGGGAAGGACCTGATCTTTAATAATTAAGACATAGACTGAGGAAATTCCAGTTTTTCCACATTGCACCACCAGCAGGAAAAAAAAAAAAAAAAAAAGCCTATCTTCTCCCTTCCCCCAACACATCCTTTGCTCTGGTTATACACAGCATGTGTGTTGGCAAAATGCAGTGTCCGAGTCTATCTGCCCAGCAGGAAGGAGCTCTCTCATGACCCATAGCACAAGGAATAAATCAGCGACACAGCTGAGCAATATACAACCCTCTGTATTCTTGCAGAGATAAAAGAAGATTACTAAAGAAATCCAGAGAAGTCATACCCTACAAGAACAACCTCAGTTTCACTATAAGCCACTATGACTCATTGGCATCACACTCAAAGTTGAGTACTTAGAGGATGAAATCTTTAAATTAAATTGAAATTAATGGGAAAGTTCATAATTCTGCTACCGTTTCAATTGGTCAAGATTGAGAGTGCACAAGTCAAGTTATGAGTTACCTCTAATGCCTGTTCAATGTACCTGCATTTTTTCAGAGGACTACATAATTTTAGGCTCCAAATCCCAAATCTTTATCTCAGATGCATCTTCAGGCAGGATTCAGATATACCTGAAAAAAAAACCTGCTATGAATTCTGAACAAAATTAGCTGGGGTTCATGTTGTAATATTGCACAGAAAATTGTATTGCTTCATGACTGAATAAACCCCTCTATGTTCAGCGCTGCCCAAACTCATAACAAAAGTTATCTCCTCTTTTATGAATCTGCAGTCAAAATAATAGTCCTTCATGCTTTTAAAAGGATAATTTTAGAAGCATTTGTGAAATACAGGAGATACAGTTTGAACTTGGCTCAGCTTAGAGCAAAATTTCCTTGACCGGTTTACATATATGATTAGGAACTCAGAACATAAAGATTTCACAAAGTTAGAACAGTTTGGTTCACATCCTGAAGAGCTCTGCAAATGCAGGGACTTTTCCTCAGGCGACCAGACTCTGAACAATTTGGTAACTAACCTGCACATGATGGGAATCCTGTAATGGCTGCAGATAGCTCATTAACACCTGCAAACTTTCTGTCTCATCCATATTTCCTCATATAAAAGGTTTAGAATCCTTTCAAAGGCAAGTGAGCACAAAACAACAGGAGAAAGTTGTGGGTTTTTTTCTTTTTCTTTTTTTTCAAGGCTAAAAGAATACTTAGGTATCTCTATACATACTTGCTTTTATGAAACCTGTCTTGAACCACTGCAGTGACATTTACAGCAACATAATTGTGGCACAGTGCTAGCTCATGGCAGCCAGTTCTTTGCTGATAGAATTCAAGTAACAAGGTAGGGACAGACAGATGGAGAAATGGCAGCTCCTTTCTCAGCATCTTAGATCTGCAAAGTCATTCCTGTCTGTACATATTTCTGGGGTGGCTTCATGAAAATAACACCATCAGGCTACTACTGGCATGCTGTAATCATGCTATAGTGCAATACTGGATTTGCCAAAAATATCGTAGACTGATCTTGTCCCCTGCCAGTCAGGAAAGTGAATTCCACAGTCTTTCTAGTGCAAAGCCTCATATTCAGTTGATTTGCAGTTCAAGAGAAGAATGGGCAAGGCTACCTGGTGGAACTCAAGTCACAAATTACACCCTGTCCTTCAGCCTAGGCAGTGGTACGCTTTAGCTAACCCTGCGCTCTCTGCCGGTTCAGTCCACTCATGCACATCTGTTTCTTCCTTCCGTCTTCATAAAAGGAATCACATCAGATCTTCCCCTTCCTTTGAGAATATGCACATAGAGACTATCCTATTATCCTGGGCTAAAAACCAATATAAATCCCAACAACTGGTAGTCAGGTCCATTGGCTCATTCTTATGCCCTGTGCACGGTTTCCATGGGAGAACTGGCCTTTCAGTTACTTAGAATAGCCACATACCTTTTCAGGACTCGATCAGGGTAATCTCTCCAGATGATCCTCTCCAGAGTCCTCATAAGCTCCCTTTCTCCTTTGCACCATAAGGAGCAACTAAATGTGCTTGCACAGGGCTGCTATGCAATGTTCTGCTTCTATAACAAAACTGCATGGCACAGACTGGCCTACTTTAGCAGAAAGTGTGCCAGAAAGTATTTTTTAATACTATTTTGTAGTTTTTGTAATTTAAACAGCAGCATTCCATCCATGTATTTGTTCTCTTTTTTATTATATCTGAAATACTTTTGCTCTGCTGTTCATGTGCACTACCACTCTACCATCCTGGGCACAGCCCATAAACCTGTCAGTGTAATTTCTAGATACTGGTAAGGAAAGTCTTACCTGACTGTGAATAAATAAGAGATTGTTGGCAATGGAATTGCTGTCTGCTATAAAATTCTATGAAGTAAAGTCTCTTTTGGCAATAACAGGAAATATGGTATCTCAATCTTCATTTTACTAAATCTGAAGAGACAGGAAGAGCAGCAGAGCAGAATGGGTACATAAGGTAGTGAGCAACATTCCTGATAAGGAATGATTAATTTGATCCAAGGAGAAGGAGGTCAAAGGAGACTGACATGCCTTGAGTGGGCTAGACTTGCAGAAAGTGCTTAGCTCTGTCTTAAATCAGCACCCACAAATTACTGTTTCTGAACCTAAAGTCACTAGGGGCCTTGGTATCATTGATTCATGGCCAGTTCCAATGTTTTAGAAATTAGAATTATTCACATAGTTGTACACATGGTATGAGGATGTGGATCTTTAAAGACTAGAATTAAAAAAAAATACTAACCTTTCAGAGTCTTTTAAGATGTGACTTTATTAACAGCATTAAGTCTACTCTGTTTGTCATGTATTTTTTAACATTATAATAGCAGCAAAACAAGATTAAGAAGATGGTCACTAAATCATAGGTCTCACTCAGATTAACATTTTAGGTCAGAGCAGCTGGGCAGTTTTGAAGCCTTGATAGGCCTCATTGTGCCAGTGACCACACATTGGTTTGGACTGCAGATCCATAATGAAGTTAATTCTCTCCAGGTGAAGATCCGGCCCAGTTTGCACCTAGCAAACTTCAACAGTGAACAGAAGCATAACAGACCAAATGGATGGGCGGCCATGCCAGGGTGACCCCACAGTTCATAATAAGCCTTCCGGCACCAGTAGGGTGCTCTCAGCTTCCCAAGAGCTGGTACCCTGAAGAGCCTTCCCACACAAAATCATTACTGCACCCCTTTTAGCCTGGGCAATCTCTTGGACTTAGGGGTAAGGTAGTCACAGCAGAAAAGACTCCTTAAAGACAATAGAAAAAAATGAATTTCTCATTCTTAGGAGTACAGAGAAAAGCTTAACATTTGTAGTTGTCACAATGTTAAAAATAATCTTTTCATTTAGCACTTCCTCTCTGATCTATTTTTAACATTTTAAGCTAGTATCTTCTATTTTATCTAGGGGTGGTGACCCAGAAGAATATGTGCCAGTTTGATTTTGACAGAAAGTTGAGCTGACATCAGTGATAAGCATCTATTAATATTTACATATGTATGTGTATACATTTGCATATGTTTCTATGTACACAAACATATATATGTATAAAATTTGACAGCATGTACAAAATAGCTTACCACTGACAATAGTTACTTTAGCTTTATTTCAGTTCTATTCCCATTTCATGATAGATTAGCAACATTTAAAACTCTCAGAAATTGTGTGTTCCAAATACACAATTCAAAATATCAAAATTTCCCCCAAATGAACCTTAACCGTGTAGGACATTCCAGCACTGTATATTTGAACTTTGTCCTCCAAAACATGACCTTTTGAGGGTTCATTTGTTTCTGCAACATTCCTTCTCTGCAAAGGAATACTTTTCTTCTCTTTACAATATTTGAAAAAGTTGAAGTAGCAAAAATACAATCCAGACACTTAATAAAAACAGGAGGGGAGAAATGAAGAAAAAAATAACTTACCATTTTCCCACAGGATTACTTCCCACATAGTTCAAGATCACATCATTATATGCATCCATGCAAAGGCAAATAAAGAAATGTGCATACAATGATTAGTAGTCGTTTTCTAGCTTTCACAGCTTTGGTCATGTAAACTTAATGATGTTCCTTAATAATGACATTTAGCTTCTAATGTTAATACACACAAAAAAATAAAATGGTACAAAAATTTGCAAATTTAAGACAATATGTTTTTCTTTGGTAAGTCCCAATGGTTGTATAATTAAAATACATTTTAGCAAAATATTTAATAGCAGTTTAAAATGCACTCCTGATCCAGACTATTAAATCACTTGTAGTTTTGAAATGGATAGATAACAGAATTCATTTTGAATCACATCATGCGGAATAAAAAAAAGTCTGTCTCTCTAAATCTTTGTCTGGGTCCTGCAAGAGGATATAATGCAACATCTCTGCTGACTTTCACCAAACGCCAGGTGAGGATTTGACCCGTTTTCTCTATGTGACAATATACATATACCATACTTATAAACATATGATACAGAGGTCTGTATCAGAGACCTGGTAAGTCTATAGTCCCATTTTAGTTGATCTGTTTTCTCTTTTTGTGAATCTAAGCACAGCCTTAGCACTGAAGGTTGTCTTTTTAATGATTTAATAACACATATGGATCACCTTTTTAATACAGAGAAAAGAAATGCCTCCTTTATGTACAAAGGTCAATTATGCCCTACAGGCTTGTAGAAATCAATGTAACAGTGATAATGAAAGGTTACAATTTAGATGAAGCCTAGCTATATAATAAGTTAAAATCCAATAATGAAAACTTGAGAAGTGCTCAAGATAAACCCAACAGTTATAACTCTAACTAATAAAAAAGTCTTTCCAAGTAGCTTCTTCAACATTAAAAAAGTGAATATAAATTTTGCATTTGAGATAAATTCTTAAGTCTGCTTAGAGAGATAACCAAATTACAAACTTATTAAAAGGCCATCTGAGCCTCATACGCATGCATGACTGCATATTTTAACTGGAATTAAAAATGGTCACCTGATCTCATTCTGAGTAAATAAGTTGAAAGTCATTTTCCTGGTTAAAGTGGTGCCCACTAATGTTACTACAGATAAGGGTCTGTCAGCATTTTCATTATGCAGTCCTATATTTAGAGATTTAATGCAAGTTGGCTGTCAAACGCACAAACACAGCTCATGGCTGAAGTAAGAAATACAGTGACTCAGACCAGTGAATGTGCCTTAATATGAAAAAAGGAAAGGAAAGGAAAGGAAAGGAAAGGAAAGGAAAGGAAAGGAAAGGAAAGGAGAGGAGAGGAGAGGAGAGGAAAGGAAAGGAAAGAGGAAAGGAAAGGAAGGGAAAGGAAAGGAAAGGAAAGGAAAAAGAAAAGGCTAAAAAAGGGTTGAACTGAAGAGCAAGGGAAGGGAAGGGAAGGAAAGGAAAGGAAAGGAAAGGAAAGGAAAGGAAAGGAAAGGAAAGGAAAGGAAAGGAAAGGAAAGGAAAGGAAAGGAAAGGAAAGGAAAGGAAAGGAAAGGAAAGGAAAGGAAAGGAAAGGAAAGGAAAATGAAAAGAGAAAAGAGAGAAAAGAGAAGAGAAGAGAAGAGAAGAGAAGAGAAGAGAAGAGAAGAGAAGAGAAAGAAAAAAAAAAGAAAAGAGAAAATATTTTTTTTGTTATGCAGCATTTAGGATACAGAAGTGGAAGCTAAATGTTTTTCAAGCAAACGTTAACCACAGAACAAACATTTAAACCTGAATAGCTTTATAGGACACTGAAGTCAAGTTATGCCCTAATTTAATAACTACATCTTATGGCAGCAGTTTTAGATCTTTTAGTAAAGATCTTAATCATGTTGATAACTTAAATGCATGAATACACCTTGAATGCTTAAGACAACTCATATGTATAAACAATCTACTGGACTTGAACAACAAACTCAAAGACACTTAGGAGCACAGTTAACAAGGATGGTAAACATGGGGAAAAGATCCTTACAGCCACTTGAATAAGGATCTGTGCACTCTTAAGGAGTGAGATGCTTGGCTACAGTGTCGGAATAACTCTCTGAACATCTTCTAGCTGGGGTCCTGAATGGTGGATTCTCATTTTGAAAAAGTGGCCACTACCGACTGCAAGACACAGAGTCCCTTCATCAGTCAGCAAGCTTGCACACTTCTCTGTAAGCAGGTTCAAATCTTCTTTCTGAATCAAGCAGAGAGCTTGAGCTCAAATCTTTCAATTTGGAACTGCTCTGATTGATAAATGATAACAACATTCATTGGGCTACAGTCAGAACTAAATACAGAAAGGAAGTTAGAGAGGCTTATTGACTTTCCTATGTAGTAATTAGGATACTATAAACATCTCCTCTTCATCACTTTGTTAAAACGCCTTTTGTCATGTACAGAGAGAATTTTGCAAGCAGGATATGCACCAGGGCAAGCATAAAGAAATACTTCAAACAAAAAAGGAAGCCTAGCTCACTTAGTCTTTCCTCATAGATAGATGCTCCAGTCCCTTATTGATTTTTGTTGTTTTACACTGGACCCTCTCTAGAAGCTCCACGTCCCTCTTGTACTGGGGAGCCCAGAACTGCACACAACACTCCAAAGGCAGCCTCACAAGAGCTGAGGAGAGGGGCAGGATCCCCTCCCTTGACTTGCTGGCAACACTCCTCCTTATGCAGGCTAGGGTCTCATTGGCCTTCTAAAAACCTTACATTTCTCTTCAGTTTTCCTTTTTTTGTTTTTTTTGTTTTTTTTTTCAATCTTGCACAAATCAACCAGCTCAACCTCATGGCTTTTCTTACTGTTATTTCCAAGTTTCCAGGATCAACCATCAACCAACAGAGTTGGACCTTGTATTCTTGGTGACTGATAGGTGCTTGTCAAGGTAAAAATAAGGTTACAGTCCCCCCTAGGGCTGTAGGATAACCAAGTTCAGCTTCCTCTCTGATAAATGTTTAATTTTTAAAGTAGAAGTGTTACAGCAAGAAAGGAAGGACAGCACAGTCCTGGAATAAGGAAGAATTGATGGTTATGGATCCTCTTAGACCAGAGAAGCCAGCCTCTTGGAGCCAGCTCAGGCTGGGTAAGGATGTGAATCACCATGATGTGATTCTGAGATCCCCTTTGTTTAGTGGCCATGTGCCTGCCCCAGGATAAGATTTAGTCACTTACAGAGGTATACAGGATGTCCAGCAGAGGTTTTGCAGATATCAGTAACACTTGCATGTTGGATTTAAGCAAATAGATATTCAAATAAATGAGAGAATTAAACCAGACTTATCCTGTCTCAGTGATGAGTATGGAGCTCATGTTTCACAGATATCAGTTTCAAAAAGATGAGGGCAGTTTGGGGCCTGTGCAGAAGCTTAACTACAGCTCCTGGGGTGTAATAAAATAACAATGATAGTGTCTGTGGAGACAGAGGTGACTGTGTTGGAATAAGGGCTAAAGTATGTAGACATACACACTACATCTTAAACTCCTCCTTAGATGCTTATCACCAGTTCCTTTATTATATACAGTCTTTTAGCTACAGAGTTCTCAAGTGATAAAATCAATGCAGGGGATATAAATGGACCCTTCCTTTCAGTATTCATGTTGCATTCCTTCGTAATGATTTAGATCCAAATTCTATTTAAAGCTAATGAAAATATCCTTTATAAAGAAGTCATAGCAAATTTTGGCAATTTTTGCTTCTAGGAAATATTCACAGTCCTTTATTAAGCTGGTTCTATAAATGGCTAAACAATATCATATGAATAACATTCAGTGCAGATTTTTGCATTTTTAAATGAATAATTATCTATTTTGTCATTTTCCAGTTCTTTTTATCTGCAGACGTATAGGTACACTACTTCTCATGTTATATCTGGAATAGGCTGAAAGTCAAGTCAAAAGTGTCCAAGACTACATTTTCAAAGCAATACATAGACATTATAGTGTGTGCTTCCTATTAAATTTAATAAAAATGGAGCTGTTAATTCCACATTCCTGTATGATCTCTCAGGGCGTAGAAGAGAAAGTAAGTCTGTTGCAGTGAATCCAGTGTTAATCTTCCCTTTAGCTCTTATTCATAGTGAAATCTGAGTAATTCCTCTTAGCTCCCTAACTCACCAGCTAGCTTGAATAGCTTGTGTTTAATGTCATCACCGCATACAGTCCCCATCAATCCTCCTACTGGACTAGATAGCTATGAAAATGTGCTGTCCGCTATATTACATTCCCTGTTTTGAAAATTTAGGGGTGAATACTTAAAGAATGCCGTGATTAAGTTAGGTGTTTTGACTACCAATAAGCTAGAGCACACTAGTGCCAGGATTTACAGTACTTCAAGGAGTACTGAGACTGAACTCGATATTTCTAAAATGAAGAGAGCTATGTTGTAACATCAGCCAGTTGTTCATTTGCCAACAGAGAAATGCAAGTCCCGGAAGCATCGTCCTTTACAGACTATTGCCAGATACTTGGCACAATAATTAAAACGAGCACATATCTATAAACAGGTGGTAAATCTCCATTTCCATAAAAAAAAAAAAAAACAAAAACACTGTTAAGCCTTAAGGACCCATGTTTTGTTTTGTTTTGTTTTTGTTTTTCAATATGTAGGGCCTTTGCAGGATTTCCTGCTGCACACTTTGTCTTTGGAAGGAGCGCTGGTATGTCCTTGTTTGCTGCTGCTGCAGTAGCAATCTGTGTATGTGGGACAGCTGTGATGGCTCCATTCTCCTTGAAGCAAGCTGATCAGCAGCTCTGATTTTCCAGTGCCCATCCAGAACCTCATCCCATTGTGCCAGGCCTTCTCCTGACCCGGCCTTGCATCATCAGCTTTCAGACAGCAGAATTCAGCTTTTGCTCATTATCCTTATAAGCCTTCAAAAGATTCTACTTAGAGGAGCCCTTAAAATAGAAAGGAATCAGGCTTGACACATTTTTAGCTGTCTAACTAAACAGTGTTTTATTCAGCAGAGGGAGGTTATTTTTACTGGATCCATAGATTGATTTCCATGGGAATTCTGTACCCGGGAGGTGAAGTTCTCAGCAGAGATGCAGAATAAACGCTGCATGCTGTTTATGCCACATCTTCCTGGTGGTGTTTTGTATCTGTTTAGTTTTATTTGTAAGCATCCGCAAACAGGTAAATCAAAGTTACCTTAGGATCATATTGTAAAAATAACAGGGATAGTTACTTGCTGCAGGTCTGCAATAGAAGAAATAGCTTGATATTTTAATCATCATGTTGCACATAAACTTAAACGTAAACTCTACCATGTTTAATTTGAGTCAGAAATCTGACATGAACTTAAAGAATTGAAATGTGTATGGGAGCAGATATTTCGGTAGTAAATTTGAATACAACATTTTTTCCCTCATTTTATTCATCTTTAAGGATTTCCTGCATTAAAACATTATAATTAAATCCCCACAAGAACCTTAAAGTGTACATGATTTCTGAGGCATAAAAAAAATCCTTTCCAAGTATTCCTGTCTATTGGATAGACTCCACCTAAGTGAATCTAAATTCTACATTTTGTGCATTGGATATGGGTAAGGCCTCATGGCACTCAGCTGTGACATGTGGGAGACCCTGTATACCTTAGTTATTTATATTCTGTAATATATATATATACATATGTATGCACCTGGTGTCTAGTACATTTGTACTTTGTGTAGCGCTCTCTATGCAAAACCAGGTAAGCCATTACCAGACTGTCTTGCCTTCTATTTTGTACACATTTAAGTGACTAGGGAAACTGCAATAGAACAGAGAGTTACAATGGTTTTATTTATACATGAAACTAGATCCTCCCCTCCTTAATTAGGGTGTTTGATACAGGTCATAGGAATGCAAAGGAATTTCTGCCCCTCTCAGAAGTCATACTGAAGAAAAAAAAAGATAATGATGACTTTTCAGAATTTAGATACTAGATAATACATAATTTGTATACTATTTTTATACCTTGTTTTACATTGAAAGTACTATTTTCAAAAAAAAAAAAATCGAGGCATTCTCTGCTATTAGAATCACCGTGACTGGTGAAAACTGTCCCTTTCCTGAGACTTTCTATACTTTGCTTTAGTCTGCTAGGATGCTATTTGGGCGCAGTAGCTAATAGCTGTGCTTCACAGAGTGCTGATTGATAACTCTGATCTTCATTTTCTTGTCAAAAATATCATATTTATATCAATTTCATACTAAAATTGAAATGTCTGTCTAGCTCAGAAGTAGGAGTTCAAAACTGCCAAATGGTTCTTAAAATATGAGGGAGTACATTTTTACTTAAACTGCCAAAAATTTAAAAGTTAGCATCCTCACTGACTGGCTAGAGGCTGGCTTGACATAGGAGCTCTTGACATAAGCAATGAACCCTGAATTCAGCTTGTGCCTGGAATGCTAAAACATCCTGGGGGATCAACTCCTCCCTTTAGTGATCCAGGGCTCAGCAGTCTTCGTGCCTGTGACATCAGCCTACTAGAAAGTGTCACTGGAGTTTCCTGTTATTTTGCATAGATTTATAACTACTAGTTTTGAAATCTAGCACGGGGATGTGAGTGTGCCAGTAATCCTCAATCCCATGATGAAATTATCTTCTATATACTTTGCTCTGTGATTTACTTGATGCAAATATTTCTTGATGCTTGAGTATCTTTAGATATTCTAGTTTTGTGATTCTCAATATAAGATATAAGTAATTTTCAAGAATCAAAATGAGGAGATTCCCAAAACTATGAGGCAAGTAGGAAGCACGAACCATTTCTTATGGACACAGACTATTTGTTCTCTAGCACTTTACCTGCAGCGTATGAATCTTTGCAAATGGACACTCATAAAAGTGTTGTCTAGAACTTGAAACTTGGAGTGCTAGAACAAATTAACTCAATTTGTCTTAATAAAGATCTCAGTGAAGTAATCATTTTTTAGTATTATATCACGATAAGGCTTTTATGTGTCACTATGGAAACACAGAAGGAAGAAAAGGAGTTAAAACATCATCCAGTCCTTCCACAATGCAGGATCAACAAGAGCAATATAATACTGCCCGTTGACAAATTAGGAACTGAGATTAGTACATTAAACAATATCAGTGCCCATACTGTCAATCTGTCAGCAGAGCTCCAGGAACAATTATGCCTTCCAAACAATTTTTGGCATGGTTTGGAGTCAAAACACACCACAGACTAACAACACTTTACAGACTGGAGGCAGAGAGACCACTAGCAGATATGTGTCCCTTCTGTACCTGTTGGTCGTGGTCCCCCAGGGTATCCCACCAGGATAGTTTAGTTTGCCCACAAAGACGTAGCCTAAATATTTTAGTGTCTCATATAAAACTTTGTTTTGTATCAAGAAACTAGGAAGCGTTAAGTCATTTTTGTCATATGCATATATGAAGAGGAAACCTTAATTGAAAAACAATACATACCACCTTTATTGAAAAATGTCTTTAATGTGAGGTGGTAAGCACTGGAGCAGGTTGCCTGGAGAGGCTGTGGTGTCTGCATCCTTGGAGACTGGACATTGCCGTGAACAACCTGCTCAAATTGACTCTGCTCTAGTTGACCCCTGTTAGTGTAGGCAGTCTCCAGCAGTGCTGAGCAACCTCTGCTAGTTTGCAATTCCGTAATGCAGTTACAACTGTTAAGTAAATACTAACAATGGGATCACGAATATTAAAGGTGTTGTCTTTCTTTTGATTATTAACTAAGAATATTTTAAAATGTTTTACAGGAAAGTAACTGAGAGGACAGAATGCTCTGAGTAGATGAACTATAGCAGACCATAAATAAATGATAATTCCATAATTTATATTCTATCGACATGCCATTAATAATGCTGTAATTCCAGAAAATTACAAATAAAGAAAATTAAAAAGTTCTTTCTTAATCTGTCATGATTATAAATTAACTCATGGACTTCTGAACATAAATAAATATCCTCTTACAGTTAATAAGCTCCCTTATCTTAATTATCAAAATAAGACAACTGCAGAAGTTCACAATCATTGGAACATAAATAACTCAGCAACTGCATTAAAATTTCTTCCTTTTTTCTGTTATTAATTTAATTAATCTGTGGCTTACAAGTGAACTCAATTTAAGCAGTGTGAAACATAGCATATTTTATGAACTCAATTTTATCAGGAAAACAGCATTCACAATGTGGTAATTCTGCTTCAAAAGCATTGGAAAACTCGGTATCAAAAATGTACTATTTAATAAAATTATTATGTCAGGCACAGCCTATGGTTTCCTCTAGCAAAAGATATTTCACATATTAGTAGAGTTGATTTGTATAGGTGGTGGTATAGGAGCAAACTCTATGGTTTGAGAATGAAAATATTATAACTGCCTGTACCTAATTTATACAAAGTTTTAAAAGCAAACATAGAATACTATTGTGATTTTCACTAAAGCCAAGAATCTCTAATCACACAGTATTTTTAATAACCAGATTGCTTGCAACACTGATATGTCAGATTAATGTTCATCACTTAAAAACATACTGGCCATAAAATGGTTGGGCCTGACCTTATTTTGGCAATATTCCCATCAATGGGAGCATTAAGTGCTAAAAAACAAGGTTAGACTCAAATAAGGAAACACAACATTAGAAAGAATATGCCTTTTTTCTTTTTTTCTCTTTTTCTTTTTTCTTTTTGGCCTGGTTTCTGATGTTGAATGTTCTTGATTTACTTAGAAAACCCTGGAGGCTGCTCTCCTGAAAATTCATTTCTAAAGCAGGTAAGCTAAATTGCTTATCAACAGGTTGTCTCTCATCATTTTGCTCCTAACTATTATTACCAGCTGGAGTGCATCAAAAATGTTTACCAAATGGATTTGTAGGAAACAAATCTTGTTATAAAACTATTAGAAAACAAATAGGAGAGAAACAATTTAAAGTGGACGAAAACATAAAAGGTTTTGTCAGCCTCTTTCTTAATTTTATATGTACGTATTTAATTATTTTACTGTAAATTAGCTGTATAATTTTTATATGTATATGTTTCAGAAATGCATGAAAATGTAATAAAATAACATAGAAATACAGATTACATTTCAGACATTTTAATTACATTAAAAGTAATGAAAATAAAATTATTTTCTGAACTACTACATGGAAATCTGAAAATGTTTTTGATGGTTCATGAAAATGATTTCAATATATCAAAACTTTTCACTGCTACAGAGATATGACTCTCAAATAAATAAGTCCAATATGGAAAAACAGGAGAGAATATAATTTATTGAATTCTTCAGTTCTACAATGGAGATTAGAAAATGAAGCATGAGTAAAATGTGTAATTTATGCTTCTATTCTTCATAGGCAAAGAAGCTGCTGAGCTTCCTGTAACTTGCTATTATTCAGTTAAGACTCCCATCAATGAATATTAGACATTTTATCTTGGTTCTTGGTCCACATATTTTGCTGGGAAAGAGGGAGTGACTTGAGACTTGCTTTGCAATTAAACTGCCTTATTTGCTTACACTGAGAAAGAGACAGAATCTAACAGTTTAGATCCAGACAACCAGGACATTTTTGTGTCTGTAGCTGCTGCTCATTTTGTGAAAACTTTTCTTTAGGTATTGTTGAACACACGTGGGACATCTTTTCTCTTCCTCCATTTTCTCACTTTAATAGTATAGCCATGTGATTAAAGTTAAGCAGATACCCATACACTCTCCTGAACTCAAGTCTCAAATAAAAAACTGTCAAAAATATGTGGCAAAATACAGTTTTGCTGTATCCATGGAAACATGATGGGTGGAGATAGTCCCAATACATTACTGATTCCCCAGATGTATTAGCACATATTTTCTAGAATCATCTCCTTTGGTTCTTTTTTTGCCAAGGTTTACAATCATTGTACCTTCTGGGGCAGACCCTTTCAACACAGAATGTGATCATATTCTTTTCTTCTGTGTTTATGGCACCTTCCATTTCAATATCATCTTTATGCTCCCTAGATGTAGTTGTTTCTTTATATTAGTTATGGAGTTATTAAATAAATTAGTATAGATGTCAACCTAAGTAGCTTCCTTCTTAACAACTTCCTTTATTTCAATAATCTAGGAAAGAAAGTACCTATCTATTGTTTTTAAAAATTCACATGAACAATTTACCATTATTATTTTTAAAAAATCAGGTGAACAGTATAAATGAGGAAAACACATTAGCAGGTAAGGGAATGCAGAAATTCATCTGCACTCAGAATCATGTGCTTTCTATTCATTTACTCACTATGTTATTAATAGAGGCTCTATTTTTGTTAAATCCGCTCAAGTCATTTATTCTTTTCACTACAATGCTCAGGAGCATCATAGGATGTTCAGGAACAGGGTTAGAATATTAGAAGAACAACACAAAAGTGTATTTTACTGAGTCTTTATTTGTCATCATAAAGTGCTAGAAAATCAAAAAAAAAAAAAAAAAGAATGCTTTTTAGTGAATTATCTCCTGCCCTGCGACACTCTCTCACAGCGAAAATACTCATCTCATACTCTTTTGACACATAAAACATCTTATTAACAAGAACTACAAACACTGAAATGGCAGTCATTAAAACATTTTCAAGTTATATCTTCAAAAGCAGTTACCTCACTATGCTTACTAGAAAACTGTTTTGACCGCTCACCCCTCTCGTAATCAGAAAGCATTTGATATTTTTTTATCCAAAACATACTTGTGGCAAATTAAATCCCTATCCAGCATCTATTCATTTTAAATTCTAGGGGCTTTTTAATGCACATGCTTGAACACATTTATAGAGGTCTTTCCTACTTTTTGAATTCTATTTTTGCCCATTTCTACCATTGTATTGCTGGAAATATTTTGCATATCCTTTTTTTTTTTTCTGACATACCTGTCCCATAAGTGACTTACAGGGATTCTGTGATTGACTTTAACATTCAGATTTGTCCCTCCTTTGTCATTTGCAACTGCTAGGTTCCCACTTTATGGCAGTTATTCTCCTGATTAGTCCCTAAGTGCCCGACCTTACAGTTGGCACTACTGTTTTATCCTGTTTCTATTACTCTGGTCCTCAAGGTCATTGAGTTCTTCCTGTATGATATTTTGGCGCTCCTCGGTATTGATTACTGCTCCCAGCTTCATGTCATCAGCAGATTTCAGCAGCTACTGCTAGAGCTACTCTTTGTGCCAAGGTTGCCAATAAAAACATTAAATATGATTGGCCTCAAGACCTAGCTGGAGGAATTATCCTAGCTATCTGCCTGCAGTAACACTACCTCCTTTTTAGCAGGCTCCGATAGATGTTTTTTTCCTTGGTTTACCATTCTTGTGTTTTGCTCCATCATCCACATTAAGATTATATTTAAGGCCAGATGGATTTCTCCTTTAAGATTTTGCTCTTTTCCTTGCCCATAATGTTTACTGGATTAACAAAGACAAATATCATGGTTGAACTGGCAAGATCTATCATAAACAATCCCCTTTGGCTTTTTACCTTATTTTTTTTCTGCTTCTTTGTCTCTAGCATTTCCTTCAAATGTTGTTTTAGAGCCTTACAGACCATTCAAATCAGGCTGTCTAGTATAGAATAAAATAGACATATATGACTATGAATCAGTTTGGAAATAATTATCAAAGGCAAACTCAAATTATTTCCATGGGACATAATAGCAAAGCATATGTGGAAACACCTCATATTGTTGCTAAAATAAAACCCTAAGGCCAGGGCTTAGGTTTCCTACATTTTAAATAGTCTTGCTACCAGTCTAGTGGTTCAAAGGACATTAGGACTTGTTCCTCCAGTTGCCTGTTGAAAATAAATAAGTGCATTTTGTTGTTATGAAAGAGTTGTCTGTGTCTGAGAGAGGCTGTCTGTTATAGGATGCCTTCTTTTCTCTTTCATATTTCTGCTTTAATGAAATCCCTTTTAGGCTTCCAGCTTTCTCCAGTATCTCACAAGACTGTATGGATGCCTAACCTGGGATTGTGAACTGCATTAAGGGTCAAGAAATTACATAAAATTTCATATGTAAATATGTATATATGTGTAAACACACGTATTTCCCTTTAAGAATCCAGCCTAATGTGATCTAATTTCTAGTTCCTAGATCGCATTCGTTTCTAGATCACAGTCTTCAAAACAAAACAGTGTTTACCAGAAAGAGTTTACTGTATCATTATTTTTTCCTACTTGTAATGAAGGAGAAACAGATTAAATATCTCCCCAAGGTTGCAAGTCTTTCAGGGCAAGTTTCAAATTCTGTGTTTGACACCATATCAGTTCCAATACATTTTACAAAGCTGATGTTATACTGCTTTGGCGCAGAATACCAAGAGGTTCAGCTCACCTGGATAGTACATTACTCCACCAATATTTTAAAGACATCCACTACAGTAAAATAGGCTTTAATGTTAACATATTTTTCTCTTCTTGCTCTTGCATCATATAGTCAGGAGCAAACTAATTCCTTCCCCTGCAATTAGCTGTAAAGCAGTATACAATTCTAAGGTAGCATTACTTTATGCATGATGGGCTTCTTCTAGTGCATTTCTAAAGAAGCTTGTTGGAATATTTTGGATGCTTGGCCCTTCAGGAAAGCTCTCACACATTGATCAAATGCACCATTATGATCTTTCTGCATGTTCTTGAAAGGAAAATTATTTTAAAACTTCAAACCTTCTTACTTCTAGACAGAGCAAAAAATAAAACTCATTAATCATGTCCTACAGAATGTCATTATTATAAATGCTATGGAGAGTTGCCACAGTGGCAGTAAAATATTCATATTTTCAGAAAACCAATTACAAGGTACAGTAAATCACTTAAACGTGTTATTGGTGATATTCAGAAAGCAGTGAGAATTTCTTCCTGTACACATAATTACCTGAGGCAACCACTTCTTTTCATGCCCAGTGAGGGGAAAACGATAGTTGATGGTGAAAAGAGACACTTGTGTTTGCAGAGACAGTTTCTGCCATAGAAATCACTGTTTTTCACCCTTGACTTCAATGGGACCTGAATGCATTCTTGACCTCAGTGGCCAGCAGAAAACAGAAGCTGCAAAGATCATTGTTAAAATCTCACCAATAGCCTTTTGAAAATAGAATTACTTACCCTGACAACTCCTGTAGTGCCCCTGACCATTTCATCTGTCCTTCCTGCAGAGAAGTACTAGATTAATAACATCTTTCCTGGTATTGTAAAAGACTCCTTTATTATGCT
The DNA here is from genome assembly GCF_000705375.1 of Tinamus guttatus. Next base: position 3,920 of record NW_010585030.1, on the reverse strand, counting down.
TTGTTTCTGATAATGGACCTTATGCTCACCATATTCCTCAACTTCCACCAGGAATATAAGCTTCTGAAGAAAAGTCTATGTCATCATTCCTAATGCTCTCAACTTTTGATCCCTTTCCTACTTTCCTAAATCTTCTTTTTTTCAGGATGTGCTCTCCAAACTTTTATTTCCAAGGACACTGACCTGCCACTGCCATTGGCCTGGGGGATGCTGGAGGTCTTCTGTGACTTCTGTAACCACAAAATGTGTATGTGAGGATACCTCTGGTTATTGGCACCTTAGCCTCATTGCATCTTATCATAATTCCATACTACAATGAAATAGCAGTAGGGAAACAAACAAACAAACAAAAAACAAGCCTTGTATTTCTTAACTGATTCCTGCATAAAATTGAACAATACTGGGCATGTGGCAGTGTAATTGTTGAGCAATGGCTGCAGATATTTTCTTTGCCTGAGCTGTGCTAATGGTTACTATGGAAATGTAAATTAAATAATTGCTGATGTGTTGGCCTATAAATACACCTGTAGATGTTGGCTGCAGTGCCCACTTTCTAAAGCAGAAGAGGTTTGCAATAGATATAATGCAAGAAATGTTTGTCTAACACAGAGCAGAAGAGTCAACATGACTGAACTGCTTTTATTCAGTGCTTCCACACTTGAGTAAGGGAGAAGATATGTTGATTTTGGCAGAAAAGACAAAATGCTTCTCTCTTTCCTTCCTAAATTTCCCCCTGTTTTATTCTTTTTATTCCTTATTTCTCCTCCTCCAGTATATTTCTTTTTTTAAAACTTTTTTCTTCTTTTTTCTGTTGAGTGGTTTCCTTTCTTCTCTTCATCCTCTTTTTTCTCAGATACTTTTCGTTTACTCCCATCTCAGAAATTTTTTGGAAACTTAGTGAGAAAGAATTATTTCTAGGAACACTTGCCTGAGTTTAATTGCTTTTGCTTGGCAGTTCCTCTAAATCAGCTTCCTACTCTACACTTTCTTCTTTTGCCATTACTGGCCTGATCTTCATAACTTTCTTCTTGTACCTTGCCAGTTCCTCCAGAAAAAAAATAGATACTTCCAGGTATCACTGACCTTTGGCTAAGAACCAAGTATACTGTGCTTTCTAGAAAAACATGTGTCACCCAGGATACCAACAGAAAGTAATCTTTAGGGTGATTCTCTTGTATTTACACTCCCATAAACAGTAAGTAATCTCAGCAAAGTCGGTGAGTCAACTCTGTGTGTTGGTTCTCATCTGAAATGAGAATCAGGCCCCATATATTTTTAGCTCCATATGTTCTTGTGAGCTTCCAAAAGACCCGCTGCAGTGCAAATTCTACATACAGCAACTTGAATACTTTACAGATGCAGTGCTTTAAAAAGTTAACAGGAGAAAAGTGGCTAAAAAAGGGCTAAACAAGGGCAGGTCTTTTGAAAATTGGATACAGGTTTCCTTTGCTCCACTTTTCTGATAACCATTATAAAGAAATACTGTGAATCCCATTGGTTGTAAAAAGGTACATGACTTTGCTTTTATGTATGAGGCACTCAAAACAAGGTTGATGTTTAGAAGTGTTCTGGCCATTTCAGTTTCCTGCAGCAGAAACTGGCAGTGTGTTTATAACACATTAGCCCTCTGCATATGCAGAAATATAACACATTCTGTTTGCATTCACACTATTCACATATACATATTCTGCTTTCCATTTATGCTATACACATGTTTTGTACTGACCTACAAAACAAGTTGTTGTTGATCTACAAAACTTGAAATGTAGCCATGCATTCAATCACTTAATACTGACTAGAAATCATGAATTCATATCTCCCATTTTTTAGAATTAGTAAAACAGTTTGACCAGAACTTTTATTACAAGAATTGCACATGTATGCACACACCTGGTGGAAGCCAGTTCAAGTCCTTGGCTCTCTTTATTATTCCTGAGTTTCTTGGGCACCATGCCCTTGCCCATCTCCAGAGTCTTCTTCCATGGTAGGGACCAATTGGTTGGTCACAAATTTCCACATTCAAATAACTGCATTACTGTTTACCATGTGTAATAGCTTAGTTTTCTTCTACCTTCATTCCCATCAGCAGCTTTATTGCACTTGCTACTATGTAACTTTGAATCTTTGTGTTTAAAGTACATGTAAAGACAAAATAGTACATGAAATTCTATGCTATGTAGACATCAACAAGTATTTAATAGCTTCAGAGCCTCAATTTGTGTTGAGATTTACAGGATTAAAATGTCACTATTTCTCACTTTAAGGACTGGAGTCCAAATTTAACAAACTACTTCAGAGGACGACTTAATTGCTTTACTGTTTTTGAATTTGATATTCACTGACTGCTGCAGCAGAAACAATTAAAATGAGCCCGCTGAAGCAATTAAACATCAGCAAATGAACTGTAACATCTGAAATCTCCAAACATCAAACATGCATGTATTGTTAAAACATCCCACAGAATATTTATCAATATCTCTATATAAATATAAGCTACTTCAAACTTTGTCATAAAACGTCATTTGCAGACAGAACATTTTATAATCATACAAATAGATATCTTTAAATCTTATCTTTTAATTTTAAGGTAGGAATAATTTTCTCTAGGGAGTAAAAATGAAAGTTGGTGTGTGAGAATTTTTTAAGACACCATGTAATCTGAATTTGGGTTGAAATATCTGAAAATGGATATGCACATTCTAGTTATAAAATGGAGATGCAAGTAAATTCCTATGGAAGTGAGAGCAGGTACATATCTCAGTATAACCATTTACTGGACAGAAATTCACAGGGACAGTACTTGTTCTGTGTAGCAACACTGTGATGCATAATGTCATATGCTGCAGGCAGTGAACACGGTTAGGAAATACTCTGAATTACAATCATCTTAACTGTAAGGGATCCCTACTGTTAATATACAGTGTTCCAAGTGACCCAAGAGCTTGCATGAAAATTAGGAATCAGCTAAAGTCACTGTTAAACTAACTATACACTTTCAGTGATGAAAGAATACAGTCCTTGGTAGAATACTCACTGGTAAAATTACCTGTCACTATCTGAGTATTTTGAGTCAAAATCAAATTACCAAAACGATGGACTGTGCCTTTTCTCTGAAATTCTTATAATTGTGACAAAATCTGTGGAATTGTGATAAAAGGAGCAAATTCAAGCTACAGCTGTGATGTAGCTGGATGCAAGGGACCTGCTGCACACATGCCCAGCCTGCCAGCTCCTCATTTGCCAGACTGGTGCAGGAACCCCCTAGCTTGTCTCAGCATGGGTGAGACAGGGACAAAGCTGAACTCTTCATCACCTCCACAGAAAAGTGTTTGATGAATCATGACAGGACCTCTCCAGGTGGGAATTTTGGATAGTCCCTTAAATACTCCCAGGCAGCTCCTATTGTGCTTAAACCAATCAACAGACACTATTTTTTGATTTAAGATGCACTGATGAACTCTCTGGGTGGAAAATTTGGTGAATGCAGGAACCTCCCCAGGTAGTTTCTGCTGTAAAATTGGCCAAAATATGCATACATTATTTTAACTAGTCAGTAGCAACTGTTTCTGCAGATGCAAAAATAGTCACATAGGACAGTATTTTGTACTTAGTTAAGATGGGTATGTTTATACATGATTCAAGATAGCAGTGGCAATGGGTCATGCACATGCTGGCCTAGTCACACAGGCTCATTGGCCAGCTAAATTATAAGAAATCACTGAAACAGTTCAAGGAGCTAAAATTGTCACTGCAATGGTTGTTCATAACAAAGATTCTTCTCACTTTCCGGACAGTGATTGACCAGCCTGTTACGAGAGATTTGATTGTCCATGCGAGCCTTATACAAAGAAATGCTCCATCCATGAGGATCTGTATAGCATAATATGTGAATTAATCAGTACATTCTTTTCCATAAAAAA
>NW_010585029.1:439822-458924 GCF_000705375.1 Tinamus guttatus | reverse complement strand
GGGGCGCCCGGCGTGCCGGGAGCGGGAGAGCGCGGCCTCCCCGGACCCCATATGCAGGCATGACCCACGCTGGTGCGAGTGAGCGTGTGCACTGCACGCGGGCGAGCGGTCCTTGTGGAGACGGGGAGCAGGAGGCCGCTTTCTGCTCTCTCCACCTCAAATTGGTGAGCGTGATTTACTGCCAAGAGCCCTCCGGGGATACATGATAGTGCAAGACCTGACTGGCAGGAAGCAGGAAGCGTTACCAGCTCCGAAATAGTGTAGATTAACCTCAAAGGAAATAGGATATGTGCTGTTTGGGGCACCTCTGCACAGAGTTTCTTGGGGACATTTCAAAGAAGGGTAAAAATATTAGCAAATCCTAGAGGTTCCAATGATAGTGTATGTTTTTGAGGGAGCTGTGGAGGAGGGTAACATCTGAGAAAGCATCAGGACTTCCCCATTGTGCCAGGGGAAGACAACACTGGTAAAAAAGTTGTTTACAAGCTATGTGCAAAGAGGATGGCTTTGGTCTCTTCCATGGAAAGTGAAAGGTGTAGATATTTTAACGCCAACAGCGATGAGTTTATTTGGCTTGTAGACTGGTGGAGAACCTATGTCCACACCTCTGTGTATCACAAAAGCCGTTAACACTGTGTATAAAACTGCAGAAGTATGAAGGCACATATTAAAGCAGCAACATGTATTTCTTGCCACTCCAGTAAAGTTTGGCCATTTAGATTTCCACACATTTTTATACGCTTTTCATTTTGTAGCTTAAAACATTTTCAGATGGAATCACTCAAGACTCCCAAGCTTGTGTCCTGTATTTTCAGTGTTATTTGTCATTTCATTGTTATCCAATGCCTTTATTTAAGCAAAACTTGATAGAGAAATGGGTCTGCGAAGGCAAATCTAGTGCAGCAGGGAGCTATATTTCACTTCTGATTTTAGAGACTGCTATCAGCAATTCCAGCTCTAGCAGAATGTTTATGCATGGTGTGTTCAGACCTGAAGTTTCAGGCCTTGATAACATTGCTAAACGTGGAAGATGTTAACATGGCATTAATGTGGAAGAGGATGTCAAACATACACGTGCTGGGGTGGATTGAGGGGCTGGGCATGGACCAGCATAGGAAGGAACATGCTTGCAGCATGACTGGCTGAAGGCTGACATATATAAACCTTCCCCATCTGGAGTGATACTCTTCTGTGTGCTTTTTATCCCGAAACAGTGAAGAGTGTGTGCACAGCTGCTGGTGTCTCATTCACAGCTGCTGATAGACAAAACCCTCCTGCTGGTTTATCCCCAGATGGCGTATGCCTCTGCCCCTCATCCAATATCTGTCAGCAAATGATAATAAAAAAGTAAGAAATTATTATTCTTTTACAGCTTTATAAAAGAATTATCTCACGTCATGTTTGACAAAAACCTACAAAGGACACGAATGAAAAGGCTAAATCACACAGTGGTGTTCTGCAAAGTTGCACTGTTTAGCGTTATGACAGTTTCCACACTTCAGTAGTGTTGCAACCTTAACTTTGCTGTCAAAGAGAAAGTAATTTTCCTCTACTCAGCATTTGAGAAGTCTTTTGCACCCAGACGTCAATCTGATTGGTCTGTCCCAGCATCCACTAAGCAATAACTAGTTGTGTGGAGGAGAAAATAGTCTTGCCAGGAGTAAACCCAGAATGGTGAAATTGAGATGTTTACTGTTGCAATAAGATTCTGATGTATATTTCTCTTATCTGGAGGAGAACTGTCTATTAGGAGTGACAGTCCTTCACTTCTGAGCCATGAAAAGTGTATGCAGCAAGGAAATCAAATTCCTTATTTTTAGAAATTTTGATTTTGCTTGTATTTAATGCCTCATTTTGCCGAAGTTTATCTATCCTTACTTAGCATGGACTGCACAGTTACCAGAAAGAATCCTCCTGCTTTCCTCCATCCCTTTACCCTGCAATAATCTGCCAATATTCTGCTTCTTTTTCTATAATTATGATTTTATATTTATATATATGTCATGGTGGACGACAAGCTGACCATGAGGCAGCAGTGTGCTCTTGTGGCCAAGAAGGCCAATGGGATCCTGGGCTGCATTAAGAAGAGCATCTCTAGCAGGTCGAGGGAGGTGATCCTGCCCCTCTACTCAGCCCTGGTGAGGCCGCATCTGGAGTATTGTGTCCAGTTCTGGGCTCCACAGTACAAGAGGGATGTGGAGCTGCTGGAGAGAGTCCAGTGCAGGGCTACAAGGATGATCAGGGGCCTGGAACATCTGCCCTATGAGGAGAGGCTGGGGGGGCCGGGCCTGTTCCGCCTGGAGAAGAGAAGGCTGAGAGGGGGTCTAATCAGTGTATATAAATACCTCAAGGGAGGGAGTGCAGAGGACGGTGCTGGTCTCTTTTCAGTGGTGGCCACTGATAGGACTAGAGGAAATGGCCAGAAACTGAAACACCGAAAATTCCATAGGAACTTAAGGAAAAATTTCTTAACAGTGAGGGTGACAGAGCACCGGAACAGGCTGCCCAGAGAGGTTGTGGAGTCTCCTTCTCTGGAGATCTTCAAAACCCGTTTGGACGCAGTCCTGTGCCACGTGCTCTAGGTGTCCCTGCGTATGTAGGGGGGTTGGACTAGATGATCTCTAGAGGTCCCTTCCAACCCTAAGCATTCTATGATTCTATGATTCTATGTATGCTTCTCATATACGTCATATGTAGTTAATACCTGTACTAGTACCAGTACCAGAACTACCTGTACTAATGCAGGTACAAATTTCTGTGTAAAACTGAAATTTCATATGATGTATGTCCTGAGATCAACTCTCATCATTTTTTTTTCTCTTTTTTGCACCTAAAAAATGTATAGCTACATGTGTCCATTCAGCTCTTGAACTTTTCACAGTCATAGTTGCCTTAACATCTGGACATCTTAAACTTTTTAATAGTAATCCTGAGATCAGAAGGTTGAGATACAGATTTTTCATAATCTTTAGGTTTTGTTTGCTTGTTTGATTGATTGATTGTTTTTATGGAAAATGAATTCCTTGCTATGTCAAAACAACAATATTTCAGTAAAGAAGACCTTTCCTGCAGCTCAGAGTATCAGTTTAGTTTAGATAGAAGTATTTGGGGTTTATAGACACATGAAAGACAAGTATTGGAGCACTGCACATGTGAATAGTTCTGAGGACCTTATGTGCAAGTTCCTGAAGACTGAGTGGTAGAAAGGTCACAGTGTCGCTTTAGCTAAAGGTATAGCTAAAGTTTTGATCTAATTTACTTGGTTTTGATTTTATTTGTGACTTGTCAAAGGGGATTAGTGGTAGCAGAACAGGATTTTTTTTTCTTTCATGCCTCTTTGCTATGCCCATGTCACTGAATCATTACTAAAAATTTAGTAGTTTTTTTTTTTGTACTGAATTACTGTAATTTCTTACTGGCCTCTATCAAACTATTATAACTCCATTAGTGCCAGTGGTTTATAGCACTATAATACTAATCTATACACCCCAAAATGGATTTTCTTCCCTTCTACCAAATGTAGTAACTTTATGCCTCTGTGGTAAACATAATTCCAGTCTTTTCCCGTTGTCTCATACTGTATATGTCAGGTTATATCAAGTAAATCCAGAACAATTCATCTGGAGACGTAAAAAAATAAAAGAATAAAAGTAAAATTATTGAAGCATACATAGCTTTTTCAGTGAGGACATTGAGACATGGAGAAATAATAGGAATTCCATGAGACCACTCAGTAAGATGTGCTTAACAGCAGAACAAAACTCTTGTCTCTTAAGGTTTAGTTTCATGTCTTAATACATTATTTATTTATTTTTCACCATCAAGTCAAACCCTGAAGCTAGATTAGCAAAATAATGTTTACAGTAATGGCAGTAGCTGTCTATGCTAAACTGAGGATTATCCAAAGTTAAAACATGTGGCAGTTTGTGTGTCTTGAAGTTTGCAATAAAATCGTTTGATTTGAACCCACCTTGCTTGTGTTACTTTCCTTGAGAATTCAACCATATGTATTTACTGACAACAAATGCTTGCCAAAAAAAATTTGCATAAATGTTGCATAGTGTTTATGAAAACTGAATAATTGTACTTTGTAATCAGTAGTAGTCCCTAAAGAAAACTATCACAGATCATGTGCATTTACTCAATGAAGAATGGATGTTGCATGGTGTCTCTCCACATATTTATGTGGTTTTGCCCTATCGTCCAGTGTGAGTATTCACAGAGAGTGCTGAAATAAATGTGACTAATTAAGTATTTTCTGCAAAGATCCTCATGAGCAGTTGTGCTGGACCTGTAAGGTTCCAAATCCCAAATTTGCCTACCTAGTTAACAGAGAGTTCAATCTGCAGGAAGGTACAGCTGTTTTCCTGTTGCCTGCTCCCAAAAGCAGTGTTTGGAGATTTTCCATGTCTAGGATGTGTGGGAAGTAGGTCTCTCAGAGACAGTCAAGAGCAAGATCTAAATGGGCATGCAAGTAATGGCATGAAACAGAAGACACTTGCATCAACACCAGGGTGAAGAGGAAATGCTTCTGAGACATGATCCAGGGTTCAGGACTGTGGAAGATGGCCTGAAAAAGGGGAAACTTCGAGAAAAATCAGGGCCTAACAGAAGCTTGCCCGGGGTGATAGACAGTGGCCACTTCGAGGATGGCCGGTAGGCCCGGACTTTGCGAACCCCCCTGGTTCCCCAGGCAGCTCAACCCGCCCCCCTCGCAGCTGCAAGGAGGAGTAACGGAGGCTGGAGCGGCCAAACTCTGTCGCGCTCCCTGTGCTGGGCCGCTGGGAAGCCGCACAGTAGCTGTCCAGCGGGAGATGCACAATAACGTCTGGGCTGAACCAGGAAGGGTGGCAAATCTCTCCTTTTGGATGAACTTTGCTTGAACTTTGCTCATTATAACGTCAAAACCACACTCCCTCCCAAAAGTCATCTGCCTCTGAGCTATGACTGCCCTTCACTGAGCATGAGCTCTAGATTTTCAACTGACTGTACCTTTAAATGAAAGTGAGAAACTTTTTCACCAATAAATAACGATAATAAGTATGATTATGGTCACTCAAGCTCCACCTGAATGTAAAGAAAAGTAGGAAAGTTGAACTCGGGAGGAAAAAGTGAAGGGAAGCATCCATCGTAACTCCTGGGTCAGTCAATGGGCTGAAAACGCAGTGGTACATAGAAATAGATGTGTAGTCTTCCTATGGATGATCTACTGGGTAGAATAAAACTCTGGCACTAAAAAAAAAATAAAAGTTATAGTGAACTGATCTATATTCCATGATATTCTCAGTTACAATTACTCTACAGAACTACAGCCTAATTTACTTCATGAAAGTCACAGCAGTCTCTCACCTCGCAGAAATTCTTGGCATTCACCTCTTGGTCAGTGCTCAGTGTAGCAAAGGCCGCTCTAGAGCAGCTCCGCGTGGTACTTCAGAACAACTGAGGAGCGGGGCAGGCAGCGTGTGTTTTTACCCATGTCGCAGGGTACAATTAAAATGCAGAAAACGCTAGCAGCTCTCTGGAATGTCTATGTAAATCACTTTTAAATTTGGTAGAATATTTGTGTGCTCTGAATGCTTCTTTTCTTTGAGCAGTATTTTAATGTTACTGTTCATTACCTGTTTAACAACCTGCCAAATCTTTACGCAATCTTTGTAGAGGCCAGACTGCCATGAGATAAAAGCTGGAAAATTACTAACTGAATTTTCATAGTGGTGATGTATGATAAATGTTTATTAAATGTGACTACTTTTGGCATTTTCAGGTACTTGCAGTGCTTTAAAAATCATTAAGGAATCATTTTCTCTGGCAAATGTTTGACTGACCAGCTAAATGGCTTTAACAATGCCCTTTGAATTTTTAAAATGATAAAATCTTTTTTACTATGATAAAATCTTTTTTTTTACAATTAGTTCATATGTAAGTGGAGTCCACATATTTTTTTTTAAATAATATATGCCTTATGATTGTATAGGTTTGACAAAGTAAGATTTGACACAACAAATATGTAGGCTTTACTGAATAATTTCTCTACGTATGATACCTTATTTAATACAAAGCCTAGTCCTATAAACAGCTCTAAAATTGGTGTATATACCTGTGAAACATCGCATGACATTGTTCAGAGTGGTAAATACTATGTTGGGCAGCAAGTATTTTCAGGCTTCTCTAATCTCTCCTCTGTAATATATGGAAAATATACTACTTCTCTAAAAACGTAAATACCTTTAATTGTTCTGGAGTGCAGCTTCACATTAACAACAGCTTTTTTCTTCTGTTGCTTAACATGTTACTACATGATAATATAAACATTTCACAAAATCAAGATTTTAAACTTAGTTATTTTGAAAATTTCAGGACCAAATAAAGAAATGCTTTTTACAGCAGTGTATATTTTAATAATGCGTGGATATCCGCATAAAACAGAATAATTAAGCATATGTTGTCAAATACTTGGCTGTGATGTGCACATCTTATGACAGATATTATGTCTTTGAATTAATTTCTTTCTCTAGTTCTGATTTTCCAGAAATCAACCATCATCTTGTTTATCTTTGCATTCTAACTTTGCTCAGGTTAGCAGAAGGTGCTAAGGTGCTTTTAGAGATGGCTAGAAAGTGTCCTCCTGTTGACTTTTAAGTTCATTAGTTAAGGTTTTAAAAGCTGTCACTTTTAATTCTAGAGGCCTCTCTTGTGTGTTGACAGACTTAGTTTAAGTACTTAAGATCTATCACTTAACCGTCATATTTTAATGGATGTGGACACCTGCAGTATACGCAAACTGCAAAGAATATGCATAAGTTTTATTTTGTATTCAGGTCCTTATACAGAACAATGTCTTGTGGGGCAAATATCTGTATTCCGTGTAACATTGATGAAGTAAAAAACACTGCTTTGGAAAGATGTTGGAATCTTTCTTATAAGGAGTATCCTAAAACCTTGAACCCTGATGGTTTCTAAGTGCTTGTAAAAAGGGTGGCCTGTCAGATCTGCTTCTACTTTGCAGGAATATCTGAAAGCAAAATCTTTTGAGATGTAGAAAGATTTTTCTGCTTCTTAATGGATACTTTGAGGAAATCAGTATGAATATATAAAACATTTTAACTTTTCAACACTGTTCATTTTTATCCAATAAAAGCAAATCCAGATATTCCACACAGCTCCAATCAAGAGCTATTCCTACTACCTGACTTGCTCTCTTTGAGAAGCATGGCTATATAATTTTTTTGAGTTACTTTACTTTGAGTTACTTTGAGTTACTAGTATTACTCATAGCTGTGATGGGCACATATCAATTATTACTACACGTAATTAGAAGAACACACAGCAGTATTCCCTGTTGATTGCACTGCCTTGGGGATGCAGACTAAATGTGACATTGAAGACACACCTCAGGAAGAACCATCCCATTTTTTGCTGCCAGGCTTTCTGCTCCCCAGTTCACGCTAGGAACTTCCTTGCAGCCCAAGGCTGTCTCTAGTGCAAGCAAGGTGAATACTTATCGCAAATGGTAGCAGCAAAAAATGCAGTGTGCATAGCTGAACAAATGTAAAGCTCTGTAATTAATATAAATACTCAGAATAACAGAATCACAGAAGGGTTGGGGTTGGAATGCACCTCCAAACATCATTGAGTCCAGCCTCCCTGCTCAAGCCGGGTGACCTAGAGCACGTTGCAGGAAGCCAGAACCACAGTGCTCACCAGGGCCAAGGAGAGGGGAGGATCGACCTGCTGGCAACGCACTTCCCCATGCACCCCGGGATACAGGTGCCTTCCTGGCCACAAGGACACATGGCTGCTCGTGGCCAACTTGTTTACGTCTGGAAGCAGTTTCCTATAGTCTCTGACTTCTCCTACTGAGGAGGTAGATAAAATAGTGATTATAAAGAAATACCCCTTGCATTTAAGATAATCTTTCTCCTTTCCAGCTGTACTGGTGAATATTGAGGAAGCTGAAACTGCTACAGTAGAATCCTGCCAGTACTGGGCTGAGCAGTGTCCTTTCATTAAAGAGATAAAAGAATCAATTTATGATCTAAATCAATTATCATCAAGAAATTGAAAATTGAAGTGTTTGCTCTCTTCTTTCTTTAAGTTGCCAGAGTGAGAGATGGCATATGACCTTAAATTTAAAAACCGCTAAAAGTAGATGGCTGGATGGCTGATGTGGAGGACAGATGGTTATATGGGCAATAAAGCTTGTGTTGGGGGAAACACTTACAACCTCTGTAAATGAACTGTGAACCCTGTGCCTACTGGAGGACTATGCACAAGAATCTGCAGAGCTAGAGGGGTCTGTGGGATGTCTGTAAAAATTTCAGGTCTCAGAAAAAGGAAAACTGGACAGAAAAATAAACAGACTTTCTGAACTGAATGTCAATTCCTCAGGGCTGCTATGGTGGAAGCATTAGAAAGTTGAAGTGTGAGGATGTTCTTAACCACTATATCCTTTAAGCCAGCTTGGAGGGGCTCAAAATTTAATGCTGGCAGCAGTTATCAGTGTACTTGTAAACCACAGTATTGCTGAACCACTGGTGGCAGCTGTGGAACATTATTATAATCATTGTCTCTAAGAAATAACAGAAAAAGGCATGAAGACCTTGAGAAATGGAAGCAGATGGAAAAATGTAAAAGTTTGCAGCATTGTTATGACAAGAAAAGATGTACTAGCTAGTACAATGTACATCATTGTGCGTTTATAAATGTCTGTTCGTCTTTGTGAATAATGGGAGAAGTGAACTCAAAGATCGACACAAAGAAAAGAAACACAACATGGGCAATATTTCTATAACGCTTTACGTATTTTTGATTTTGGTAGGGAAAAGAAAGGGCAGATCCTTCAACAATGAACAACTTTCTTTTAAAAATAAAGTGATGCAATATAAATAAAAGGGGAAAATAAGAATGCATATTTGTGTTCAAAACTTACCTGAAAAAAAAGTGGGAAAATACTGCAAAAGAACTGAAAGGAGGTTTATTGGATCCAGCAGGTAAGGTTTGAGCATCACTAGAGTAAAATATTATTTTAAAAAACTATTCAAATAAATAGGGATAGTTGTCAATGCAAGATGTGATTTTTTTTTTAATGGTTGTGATACAATACTGCTTGCAGTAGGAGCAGCATCTGCTGAAGGCCAAGAGTGTCCTCCAAGATTTTTTTAAAACTTGTGAGAAAATACATGCCCTGTGCAGCAACCACAGGTAAACACAGGAAAAACATATATCTGACACTTTAATTCTCCAGTTGTGCTTGTCCAAAAGTGCAGCAACCTTGCCCGCTGGTAATGTACTAAAGAGGGCAGCTGATGCTGGTCTTAGGTGATACAGTGTTATCTCAGTTTCTTTGCTAAGAAAGACATAGAACTTCAGAAAAATTCATAGTTATTTCAAGCTGGAAGTTCAATCCTGATATGCAGGAGACATGCAACTTGAGTCTAGTTAGTGGTAGCAATAGAAGGAAGATCTTGAAAGTTCTGTTTCTAACACTTGCTTTTATTGAAATGTTTTGATTGCTGTCTGTACAATGTAGGTGGCATGTTGCAATGGATGTGAATTATTTTTCTGATTATCTTTTTTTGTTTGCTTGTCCTAAACTTATTTTTGGTTTGTGACTCTCCTTTTTGTTTCATTTCTTGAAGAAATACACACTGTCTGTGCAGGAACTGCATTAGATTCTGTGTTCTTCACACTTTGTGCCCTCAGAACATCAAGGCTTTTACTCAAGCATAATTACAAGTGTGATGAAGCTAAATATTTCCAGTCAGATGAGAACCCTCATTCTGTTTTATCATCTTGCAGATGATCTAGTAGTACGTCCTCTGGCAACAGGAGAGCAGGGAATTCAGCGGTTCTGTTCCTGCTTCTTGATTCTTTTTTCTTTTTCACTTTTTCAGAATTTGTGCACTGAAAAATCTTAAATACTTTTTCAGAAGACCAAAGCTTATTCCTTGCCCAAAAGACTTCACTCCAGTAAATGTTAAATTTTGTGTCAAAACTTGAATGTTATGGAAAGGCTAAAAAATTGCCCCAGTTGGATACAGGAAGATCCTCTTTGTTGGGTCTTTTTTTTTTTTTTTTTTTTTTTTACAAAAATGCCTGAACTGTTCTGTCCATCTGCTAAAATTTTGCCCAAAGCAGATTTCTGGTTCAGGAAAAAAAAAAAATCTGTGGGTTTGTGCATCCGATAAAGTTTATTTTTTCTTTCTTTTTTTTTTTAAGTAATTCAAATGGATTTCACTGTTGGATGGCCTTAATAAAAGGAGGTGTTGTTAATGCCATCGACAATGTAATAATGTTGTCACTATTGCCAGATAAAATACCAGCAGCCTAAAGTCTGTTGAGAAAAAACGTAGGAAGGAGCATGGAAGCACCACTGAATGGGACCCGCAGTTTTGTTTGCTCGGGCCTGCTCTACAGCCCCCAGAAAAGTGACGTACACAGACAGTCTAGCTACACATTTGAGCCTGTTTGTATGAAACCATCTAACAGCACAAGGAGCTCCATGTGATCAAGGTGTTCAAATGAGTGAATTAGCTAAGTTATAGCATATTTATACCTCTTCCGTTGCTTATGCTTTCTCTTTTAAAACTGGTTTGTGCATTCTTTTTTTTTGTTGAACTGCAGGCCTACTTTAAAAGGAGGCACTACAAACTTTACCACATTTGTGTTTCAAAAATCATAAATATCTGCTCATGTATCATGATATCTGATTAGCTCAAGCAGATTTTTTTCTTCCAGTGCTGGTCACACAGCACCACATTTTTCAGTTTCTAATTCACTGAACAGTCTACCCTTCTACTAATCAGCTCCACTTTATAGAGCTACTTTTTTCATTAGCAGAGGCAGATTGTCTTTTCCTCAACACTGCTGCCCACTCCAAGCAGATGACTGAAGAACCATGCAGAACATATGCTCAGCTACGCCACTGAATGCTACATAAACACTTTTTCTGCTGCTAAGAAATGTGGCTGTTACCATCTTCAGTTTTTCCCTCTACACTGAAAGGTTTATTCAATTGCTAATGTTGTTTGAGTCATGGAGTATCTTTGCCTACCACATGGAAACAGGCGGAGGAGGAAAAACATGGAACGTACAATTATAGAAGAAAATTGTAAAAGAAAATACAAATATCAGTGGTGTAATTTTAGCAATACTCATGGAATCTTAGGGAAAAAAGGATTCATTAAAATTCCATTCTGGCTTTTGGAGTTCAAATGTTAAATACACAGCTTGAATTTTAATCTATAAAAGCTTTCTAACAGGTCAGAAATTGGGACATCCAGTGTTAATCATACTAGAGAATCTTATATAAGACTGTCTTTAAAATATGTGGGCCCATTCATTTTGCAGATGAAGATTTGAATACTCACACTTGCAGTGAGTGATTGCATCTATGTTGATTGTGTTTTGAAAAACGATCCTGATTTCTACGTATATAGAAATGCATCTTCAACAATGCATTTCAACAACTCAGACAGCACTGGAATTTCTTTATTGCATCTTCAGATTATGGAAAAAAAGAAGTCTTCAGAACCCATAAAGCCAAGTAGTATTCATATATAAATCAATCAGGCTGTGTTGTGTGAGCACTGAGTATTAGCATTACATTGTATTGGCTCTGGGAGCCCATGGTAACTGGAACCAAAGCAACATCTTCAATTAACTGCAAATGCGAGGGGGGTCTGGCTGACTGCTATGTAAGTAAAATAGTCTAGCAATGTATTTAATCATATTTAAGAATCCTGTTATGATTATAATTTATTTATCTCTTTAAGTGAGATCCTGCTGCTTTCAGTTGTGCAGCACAGACCACATCCAAATCCTGTGTAAGTGCTGAGCTAAGTAAAACTGTTGCTCACTGGTCCCGAGTGTCCAGCAGGACAAACACGTTAGAGTGTAAAATTTCTCCTTAGGATGGCACGGGCAACAAACCAACTCTTTCACCTCCAACCTGTTTTGTAGTGCTGTATAAAATGCAAAGGTCTTAATTTTCTATCGTATGATTCCCTATTCTGTGAACATTGAGATACAAAGTGATCTTTTCTGTGATGCTCTGGAAGAGAGCACAGTGCCGATCACGTCACCTTTAGTCTAAAATCAAGCACAGCATTCTGTGACTAGAATAAACAAATCTCATGCTGCACAAGATTATTTATCTTGTTTATAGAAGATGATCGATCCAAACCTCAGAGGGTTATCACTGTCCGTGGTCACACTTTTAAAGATACTATACTGGCATCTAACAGGAACATGTGACACTGCAGAGCTTGCAGAATTTTGGTTACTTTTAGAAATAAGCAGTAAAGCTCATTTTAGCCATGTTATTTCAAAACAAACTTTTATAGTCTAATAAATGATTAAAGCCTATCCTATCTGCACCAGTAAGCAGTTTGCAGAAGTTTTCAGGTGAATATCACATACTTAAATTTGCCTACGTATAGTAATTTGCTCTCTGATTCAGCAAAATGACTCTTGACTTAACTGAGAGCCTGCAAATACTCAGTTTTTGGTATATTGGTATATCTCAGTTTTTGGTATATATCTCTCAGTATATTGGTATATATCAGTTTGGGTATGTTGGCATATCTCAGTAATTTGGTCAACTGAGGTCCTAGTAGTGGCCCTTCTTCTGTACTCTGATGTATATTTTCATAGAGATTGCACTGCACATTCTTTAGTCTTCTGTCACAGGCTCTCAAAGCTTTTCCTCAAAGTGTCTTCAATTATATTTTAACATAAATTCCACCTTCCTTTTAAAGGAGACCAGTAGGAATATTTTGCTCTAGTTGCACTACAATTTGGAGGAAGAGTTTTTTTTTTCCTGTGCTTTAGAGATGGAAAGCATGTTTTAGCGTGGTTTTACCAGCTGAAATACCACAGGACTGTTTTCCTATCAGCAGTCTGCTAAGGAAATTGGGCAAAGCAAGCTGCACGTTTCCTTTGATGGTCTCTGCTACATGTGTAGCTGATGCCTCCCACCTGATGTAACCTCGCCATGTACAGCTTGGACGTTTCCAAAGCTGTTGATGACAAGCAGTGCCTGAAATCAGCGCTGAGGCTGTAAATTTTCACTTTTCTCAATTCACTCAGCACACCCCACTGAATAGTCTGAAGGTTGCACAGAACTGTATATTGTAAAGTGTGTTTTTAGGATTATGGTAAATCTATCAACCAAAAATCAAGCGATGTCTTTCAGCTACATGTCATATAAAAACTGTAATGTTTTTTCTTAGTTTTAAAGGTGAATAATACAAATGATTCCACCGAAATCAATGGTATGAATGGCCAATACAAGTGGCAGGATAAACTAATTCTAACATACGTTTTCATTGTGTCTCTGAGACATGAGTCTTACTGAACTTTTCAGAAGCACAGAATCAAGTTTAAACAGCTAGTACATTCTAGATGCTAAATCTCATATGCAAACTATAAAGGCTGAAAATATTGGAGCTGCTACTCTTGCATGCAAATTGAATTCAGTGTAGATGGAATAGCACTGCCAAAGAATATTATCTACAGAAATATTGCTGCCTTTGAATGTCAGTCTTTACTACTAAGATTAAAAGCCTTTTTTTTTTCCAGTAAAGTATTTAAATGTCACTGAACTTTGTGAGTTATGGATGGTGATAATATCTGCATGGTTCAGTTCCTGTAGCGTTGACAGGTCTTCCGTTAGTGTAGTGACATTGAAGTTTCCTGCTATGGCAAACAGGAATATAGATTTCACTCTTAGTTGAATAAAACTGTGCCAAAATACGAAGGAATGTCTCTAAAACGTTTCTTTGCTAAACCAGGGTAACAGCTAAGGGTATTTTCTTGCCAATGAGTTGTGGCAGGGACTGTTCAGGCTTGGTGGCTGGTGCCTTGGTACTCCCATAAACTCAGTAAGTCATTCAGCTTTGCCTTGGCCCCTGTTACACAGCCTTTCCTTGGGCATAAATGGCAATGGCCAATTGGCACAGAGCTTCTCAAATGAATAAAACACTACCTGATACTTTTTAACAACTTCTGGTCTTTTCTATCAAGTGCTAGCAAATGTTTCGAATTAGCGTGTCACATTCTATAGACAGCCGGGAGACAAATTAACTCAAGCACAGCATTTTGGGCTAAATCACCTAAGAAATGATTTGAAGAAATCAATAGATCAAAGCAAGTGGTTTTGTGTCTTATAGATCCAAACAATCAATACAGTACAAACCAGATTCAGCGCTAAAGCTCTGTGACAAAAGTCCAGCAGTAATGGTGATTATACATTTATTCACTTTCTTCTCCCTTAGCAGTATTTCCTGCCTGAAGATTAGATCATTAAGAAGTAATGCTAGGGGTTGTTTTTAAATCTTTTCTGGCACAGCCCCTTTTTAAATCTTAAGCAAATCATAAAAATCACAGGAAGTGAATGTCAGCACCCTTCTAGAATCTAAGTATAGAAAAACATTTACACGCATATTATTTTTCAAATAGCACAGATTCTTCTTTTGGCACGTGGTTTTCAATATTGATTGTATAATTACAAAAATATATATATGGAAGCATAACAAAAAATGCAGCATCATCTGCATTCCACCACAGCTCTTGGGACTAAAAAATATTCGTCTGCAGAAGGAGTTGAATTCACTACCGTAGACATTCACCACAAACAACTGAAGGCTTAATATTTGCCAAAGAAATCATGTCTGCCCTTGTCACTGCCCTCATGAAAGTTTTGCCACTAAAACAACCCTACTGGAAACTGCCTTGCCCTGTGGTTGGCTCTTCCATGATGAAGTGATTCCTGTGCAGGTCTTGCACTACCATCAAGAAAGCATTTTGGACTTCCAGGCATGGAATTAATTAATACTTGGATTAATGAGTTTTCAAACTCCACAGGCATTCATCTAAAACAGTAGATACTAAAGTGATAAAATGAGATTCCAGCCTTTACTACCCTGTTCATTTCACTTCAACGGAAAATTGTGCAGACCTTTTTGGAAACCTAGCACTGGAAGGTCAGTGAGTACAATAAGGAGCTAATCCTGTGAACAATAATGGAGCACAGATTTCTGCTCCCCCAGGCATGCATGCCCTAGTCACTGAACTAGAATCCTGTTCCTCCTATTCTCTTCTCTTTGGCCAAAGAAATTATGAATTCTTTATTCTGGAAAATATCTAGGTGTTTTAAATTGTTGCTAGCCTAGTTTCCATGCAGTGAAAAAAAGGTAAGGGATGAAAAACTTTCTCAGGCTGAGAATATAATTTAACCACTGACTCTTATATCTTTTGCCATAAAATGTAGGTGTCATCATATTTTTGGCAGCCATGCTTAGGAAAGAGTTTGTTTCATGAAAACTGAATTTGAGGAGAAAGAAGGTGGTCTGTTGAAACTTTTGATGAACTTTTAAAATTGTGAGAGACATTTTTAGATTTTTAGAGTGCAGCATTAATAGGTGGTGTTCTTATCAATACTCCCTTATCCCAAAGTAAAAAAAATAATAATCATGATATCATGGTGAGACTGATTTTTACCAGGACTACATGCACACTGATAAGGTTATATTCAAGTTTCTGCTCTTTAAAATAAAGTCTTAAGGAAAGAAAATAGGAAAATCAGACCTAAATTACAGAAGAGAAATGCTCTCCAGAAGAGTTTCTAGTGTTTAGTGTTTGCAATCCGATAGAAATCTAAGAATTTGAATTCTTAATCCGATTAAGTTAAAATTATGAGACCAAAAAAACTCACAAAAGCTTTAAGGTAGAAACCTTAAATATTTTCTGTTTATTTGTTTCCAAGATTGGCCTAGAATTGGAAGTGGGAGTAACAAAATAAAAATCATAAATTACTTTGGATTTTTTTTTTTCCTGAACTCAGAAAAGTGGGCTATTATTCCGTAATTTTAAGTGTGGCTTGTGGGCCAAAGTGTTTTAGATTAAGCCTATTTCTTAGATGCTACTGCTCCCAGAAAATTCTAAAAAACACTTGAAGTTGCTATCTGGGAAATAATGAAATAGGAAATCTCTAAGCAATAGCAACTGAAGTCAAGTAAAATCAGACAATCTGATTAGAATTCAGACTGGGTATTTGGCTTTTGATACTGTCTTTATTACTGGATATCATCATCATGAACACAGCCTGATTTTTAACCTTGCAATGCTTATTTTGGTGATGGTCAAAATTAGAGATGATAAAAATGTAGTTACATAATAATGATATCACTTAAACTTCTGACAAAGAAGTGAGGGGTCACTGAAAGGCAGTGTGAAGCACTTCAAAGCCTCAATACTAAACTTCAAAGCATTTTTTTGAAGCAAAAGCTACAGATTACATTGTTTGAAATTAGATAGTATAAATAAAATATAGTGTGAAAAAAGTCTTACTAAAATTGTGTCATGAACTTGCACTTGACTTTGCACTCATCAAATCTCATTTTGATTAGGAAGTCAAGTAATAAATATTGTCGACCAGCTACTGATAGATCCATATACCATGCAATTAACTTTAGTATTGCTAATAAATACATTTGAGGAGAGATATTTTAGGGAAAAGAAGAAATTATAATTGGCTGTATTCCTGCCTGAAGGCTGCTAACAATTAGTATATTGATTATAATCTTGAAGGTGAATTGCACATTCTTATTTGGAACTCCCTCTTACTCCAAAACATTGATGTATAATTCAAATCGCTGGCATTACCTGCTCTGCAGGTCACACTAAATTAGGATCTGGTTGTAGTATCTCTTATTTGTATTTGCAGTCCTTATTGAATAGTGTAAATTAAGTCAATGCAGCTACTCACATGATAGCATTCAAGGAATAACAAAATCTAACTGCATTTTTAGTGTGGCAGGTTTTTTTCATTATTATCCATAATTCATTTGTACAAGTGGGCTATTTTACATTTTAATAAACTATATGAAAGAAAGAGTTATTCTCATGATATTTCTAGAACAACAAAGAAGTGTTGAAATGCTTACAATAGCCTTTTGATACGATATGTGTAGACTAGATTTTCTGATTAAGGCATTTAGTCACACAGTAAACAGTGATTATTTAATGTTACAAAAGTATTTGTTCTATTCTCTAGAACACAATACAGACAAAATATTTTATTAGATCAGTGTATGAATTGGTGATTTTTTTTTACGTGTTTGTATATATTTCACCAAGTAAAAGAGCAAGAACCCCAAAGTTTTCTGTCGTCCAGACAGTGATCTTGGTGGAAATCAAGAGCAAGAAAATAGATTGGCTATCATATCAGAAGGATAACCCTACGTAGAAACCAAATCGTTGAATTATTTTTCCAGTAGATATTGCAAAAAAAGTCAAAAAAGCAATTTGCTTGCTAAAATTTTCAGTAGTAACTCCTCAGAGCTTTCTCATAGAAGTTTTGGGCACTCTAAGTTTTTATATAAAATACACATAGTTTGTATAATTTTTTATTATTATTATTGTGCTGTATCTAATGTAGCATTTTGAACAATACTAAGTAAATCTAAAGAGAAAAGCAGCATGCTACGCTAGCCTGGATCTACGGGGTTATATCTTAGGTGATGTATCAAGCTGTTCTAGAGAGCTCTAAATAATGCATGCCTAAGACATCTGCTACCTCCCAGTGGTCAGGGACTGGAATTGTCCCCCTCACCAACACTGACATGAAGTTACACTTTAAAACCAAAGACTGACGAATGACTTCACTTTATAATATTCTTAACAGGATTTGTAAAAACCCAACTATTTTGTGTTTATTCTGATTGATCTGGGGGAGGGAATTCTACTTTTTGTCAATATACACAAGTACAAATTTAATATTTCTATTAGGAAGACCATAGAGGTAAATACGTAAAGGCAACTTGTTAATGAAGATTGCCAGTACAAATTTAGCTTGGATATTTTGTGTTCTGGCCCAGCTCCTCCAATGCACTTCAACTACTACTGAAATCAATGGCAGTTCAATGTGCAAATGAATCTAGAATCATCAAAGCAGTTTGAAATATGGAAACTGTTGTCTCCTTGAAGCTGCTTGAACATCAACATCTATTCTGGGCTTCTTATTATATACACATAGGTATTCAGATAAGATGACCAGGACTGAAACGTTTACCAAAGTGTCTTTGAAGCTTGCCATTGTGGGAACTGAGTATCCAGATAAAGAAAGGCTATAGTGTTTTACAAATAAACAGAAATGCCAGTGTTTACAAAGAACTGATTTTCTGATCATTCCAAAAGCATCCAGAATAACCTAGACACTCTTGAAACATCAGTGCTCAGTAATCTTGAAATGTGATTGTTCTATGCTTAAAAACTATATCCCAGCATCAAGTAAATTCCCACATTGACAGGCTATAATATCGCATTAACAGGCTTGTCTCTTGTGGCTGATTATTTTATCACAGAAATGATGCATCAGTTGTTATTGTGGATGAACAAAATTCCACTTTCCTTTAGTCATCAACTTACTGAATGCCAAACCTTGAGTTTGGCAGATGATAACCTTGATAACCTTGAGGTTATCATCTGCCATGAATCTTTGAGATTCCATGAAAAAATACTTCCATTGTGCAATCCTTTAAATACTATGCTTCCTTTGCATGTTCTTGTAATTTCCACCTTTGTCGTGAGAAAGATTTTGCCTGACAATTTCAGTGCATGTTTGGGTTAAGATTTGGGGCTGTTTAGGTATGTTTAAATGGACCAGAGGTATTTAAATATCAGCTTCTTCCAACTGAATAGTTATTGAATAAGTGCAACAACATCATGTACTGTATTTCTTCATTTCTTTTCTAAGAAATCTCCTCACTATCTACCATCCAAACTCTTACAATTTATTACTTGCTTAACAAGCATTTCAGGAGGAAAACCTTATCTTCCTTTTGTGCTTGGAAAGTGCCATAAGTGCCAGTTAGATTCCAGCAGATAATTAATAAAAAATGAAGAAATTTTGAAACATTGCTGGAATGGCACACGAAAAATCAGTATTGTATATCAGTGTTGTATGTTGTTTAATCCTTACGTGAATTTCACAGGTAGAAAATAAAAAGCACTCCAACCAACTATAAAAGCTACTGTGTGACTCAAGATGGTAGCTCATTCTAATGATGAACAAATTATGTCCAGGACATATACACTGCTG
>NW_010585029.1:423865-438776 GCF_000705375.1 Tinamus guttatus | reverse complement strand
TGCTTTCTTTTCTAGCCCTTTCTATTTCTCCAAGTTTATGTCCTTGCTTCTATCACACATTGAATTGTACAGTTCTGTCATCCTTTAAGGTAACTGTCCCCATCATTCTCTGTAATGAAATAAGTTTAAATAAGTGAATTCCAAGTATAATTATTTTCAATCTCATTTTCTGAGTGGAGGAAACAGTTGCAAGCAACTGCTGATCTTCAGTCTGTTCTTGTACTAGAAATAACATACAAATATTTATTTTACTTTGATTAGATCTTTCTCTCTGTTTCACTGTATCTACAGAGCTGACTGTCAAAATAGTTTAAGTGAAACAATGTGAAGCCATGAGTCATAAGACTGGCAAATGCACAGGAATTACTTAAAGAAGTCATTTGTTGTATTTTATTTTTAAGTAAGTTTTAAATCAAAGTCTTCCTATCAGCCTTTCATGGTAATGTATTTAAAGAATTAGAATATTTGGGGCTTGAAAGTGATGAGTATTGAAATGCGAAACAGTGGAAGAAGACATCACTGAATCGTCTATACCTGTCAAGAGCTGCACTAACTAATGGTTGGAGACAACCTTGCCTCAGATGCATTGTCTTTGTAAATACGCTGTAACAGTAAACTTGAAAGGCATTAATCCTGAAAGGATTATTTTTTGCTGAAACAGGAATTGGCAGAAAGTACCGATCCTTTATACTGTGTCTTGAAGATACAGCATGCAGCCAGTGTAGGCCACAGATATTTGTCTTTTATATTTCATTTTCTTCCTTGTTCAAGGGAACAAGGCTCATCATTGCTTTTCCACACTTGCTTGACCGCTCATTGTTAATCCTGTTCCAGTGTGTCTGATCACACACTGGAATCCTGGTGGCCAGACTGACCGCTCACAGGACCAGGTGAATCAAACCGAATTCACCTGTTCCTTTGTCAGTCATGATTTTATAGTCCTTTCATCATATCTTTCCTTTCCCTCTCCCAGGGCAGTCTGTGGAAACCTATTTTGTTCAGTCTTTCCTTGTACTGAAGAGATTTCTTTCTGTCTTTGATCATCCTTACTGCCTTTCTCTCTTCTTTTTCCAGTTCTACTATAATCTTCTTGAGGCAGAGGAGCCAAACCACAGGTGCTGTTTGCAGGTGCCACACAGATTTATACAGTACCATAGCCATGTTCTATTTTCTATTCCTTTCCTGATTATTCCTAACATTTTATTCACTTTTTTTTTTTACTGCTCCTTGGCTAACGTTTTTATAAACTTTCATAAAATGACTTTTTCATAAGCCTTTGATCATTCTAAGATCTCATTTCCAGGAGGTAGCAGCTAGTGCATAAACCCTTCACTGTGTCATACCCTAGCTTTGCAGTCACTAGGGCTGATGTGACTTTTTATAAGCTCTGTACCACAGGTAGCAATATAGTAGACTGAGCGTTTTTACTAGACTGAGCATTTACCACTCCACTGACAGGGAGACTGTCGAGACTAGTTTCATATAGGATTTTGGCAGGAAAATGATCCAAACACTGGAGCATGGATATGGATGGTGTACTGAAGCACGGGGTACTCTAGTGGAACAGAGCACTTTTAGAGGCAATGTGGCTTTTCCTTAATCAGCACTGCCTTAGAAAAAGTCCTAGCAAGTAACTGCCTGTCAGTGACAATTAAAGAGAGGTGGATTCCTTCACATCTCTGAAAACTCCCATGAACTTGCACTCAGTAACAATCCACAGCTGCAAATTGCAGCAGATCATAGTTCATTTGGGGTGCAAAAGCAAAATGAAAAACAAGAATCAGACCCCAAAAAGATGAGCTAGATATAAAAGATGTTTCTTCATTACAGAAAGTAGGTTCCATGAATCCTTTCCTGTTGACTACTCTCTCTGACCTATTTTTTGAGACCAAACTGTTCCTTTCTTATGCTGAAATGAAATCACTTGATAGACAGATGACAGGCATACTCTGTACTAGAAGAGCAGCTGCTTGCAATATAATAAAAAAAATTCTGGCAAAATCAAGGATTTTGGAAACAGATGCTAGACACTTGAAAGTAATGTCATCATGTTTCTATATGTTCCTTGAGATTACAGTTCAAATGCTTAATGGTATTTTTTTCTTTTTTTTTTTTTTGCATTTTACTTCACAACAGCCAAATTACATCCCTAACTCTTAACTGACTTATGAAAGTATTTTTCCGTGAATTAAAAAGTATACCGACCACTGATAATTTCATAACATCTCCAATAGTATTCCCCAATGTTTGAAAAAGATCAGTGTGAACTTTTAGGCTAATGTGCTACTTTTGTGCCTATTTCCTTGTTGCATGTGTTTCTGATTAATAATTAAATGGGCTAGATTATCATTACTCCTTGAGATTCTGGTCTGATTGATTGACAGCAAAACATCTTTCTGGATTTGTTAGAAAATTAATTACATACTCAAAACCTCAGTTTAAAAGATTTGAAGCAAATTTAATGAACAGATTGGACAGACTCCAAGAATAGAAGTTCTTTAAATATTGCACTTGCGTGGTATTATATAACACTAAAAAGAAAACACCTAATGGGACCACAGGTTGACAAAAGAAGAGGAAGTTTCTTTGTATCTTTTTAGAAAAGTAAAAGCAGAAGGGTTCCCTGTCCAGATCCAGCTGCCAGGCCAGCATGCAGAATATCCAGGATGGTCACCTTGATACAATAATCGAGCTAATTCACTGTGGCTTAAATTCATTTCCATGTTCATACTTTGTAGACCTCAGTTGAATTTAGTGTTACTGCTTGTCCTTTGCCTTGCAGGGAATGTTGCTCAATGCCTAATAACCTCTTGTCTCCTCAGAATACCAATAAGATGACAAATTAGTGCCATTGAAAAGGATGATTTCTGAGAGTGTTCACTGAGATTTTTTTACCCTGGGGGCTGTTCTGTAACGCCACCACAAGCGAGGAGGACTGGCACACCACCTTAGCGTCACAGCTGGTCTAAAATAAAACGCTAATTGTTCCCACGTGTAGGCAGCCCCTAAAGTTCCCATTTGCTGCTTGCACCGGGCCCTTTCCTGCCTTGGCTTCCGCGGTCCCCGTCAGTGCTGCGGCCCTGGGCAGGGAGCAGCGAGGGCAGCCGGGCGGGAAGCGTGGCCGGCCGAGGCGACGGCCTTGCCCAGGCCCGCGGCACCGGGCAGCGCACGGCGACCAGGGACCCTCAGCGCCACCGGAGAGACCGGCTTGTTGGACAAGGTCACGGTGAGGGGACAAGGGCACAGTGAGGGCCTAAGAAAACAAATCTGCTAGTGAGTCAGTTCTAAGGAAACATAAATGCTATTACAAGATTGTTCGTTTATTAGATAGCAGTTAGTATGACTGTTAGATTGTGCTTTTAAAAGCTTGCTGTTGTATTGGCTTAGGAAACTTAAAATTCATCATTCCCCAAGTCCTAGGTAAGTGGTCTAGGTCTTCTGTAAGAAATTACAGAAATTTGAATATTTCTTCTGATGAGAATTTGATCCTTAAGGACAATATTTAAATTATTGTGTTCATTAGACCTTTTCTTTTCCTTAAATCACCCTATCTTGAACCAACTGTTCTGCTCAAGACTTCTGAATTTCTCAACGAGCTCTGTACCAAGTTGCACTTGGAACATACGGCAATAAGACAGCTTAAGTGCACTTAAGTTAATTTTAACTTGACTCAGTTTATATCGTAATTTTGCAAAGTTAACTCCACAGTAACAACCCTTCCACGACTGGTTTGAGGTCAATTCACCTCTACTTGCAATGAGCTGTACAAACATATCCAAAAAGGACTGGTCTCAAGAAACAAATTAATTTATGGACATCATGTTGTACTTACAAGAGATCATATTCATCAGCACTTATGGGGATCTGTTTGACAGCTATCCATATGGCTGAACCAATTAACTGTTTGTGAAATTGTGAAATCTACAGCTTAAAATGTTAAAACAGCACTCACAAAGCAGAATCCTAGTGTTTAGTGTCATCTCAAATTTCAGCACTCCCCTTTTTTGTTGATGCTGTTTTGTTTTATTTTGTTTTCTTTTGCATGGAATCATCTTCAGCATCTTCACTGGTGTTTAACTTTGCGAACCTCTTCACTGAGTGTGGAGGAAACAGAAGTAACTAGCTTTCACTGCATTACTACCATGTGGACAGCGAACATGGAGATAAGCATTTAGAACTGGAGAAGAGAGAATGTTTTTCCTCTATTTGAGAAGGAGATGCTCATCTTAAACCTGTAGATGTGTGGTAATGATGTGGAAACTGGCATTCAAGTGCTTTGCCAACACAGTGAGCAAATTAACTAGAATTTGCATCTCGCGCTTGTCAATGAAGTTACCCTTCTGGATTTTTGGACTGAGATAATAATAACCTGTAAATTAGTCTGTTTTGCATGGAGGCTACTCAAAACATATATTAAAGGTTTAATGCTAATAACAGCTATTTCTGAAGGCTTTTTCAAAAAGATTTTTCAATCTCATTGCAAACTAGGCATTGACACAGTTGGAAATATTGCAGTACTGTTCAATATCCATTACTCTTGCAGGACCATAATAGTTCATCTGCGAACATACTGAGAACATAAACTATACTGTTAATCTCTTAGGATGGGAATAAAATCCACCTAAGTTAGAATGAAGTTAACTAGTTATGACATACATAATTCTATGATTAACTTGTGTTTTTTTCAGAATGCCACATCGTGGAGCCCCATGGCTATTGTGGAACCAAGACATGATCAATCAAGTCTGTGTTATTTCTGTTTTCCAGAGTGCTGGAAAGCACTGAAACTGCATTCATGATTTCATCAAGTTGCTGACCGGTACAAAGCACAATTTTTCTCTAAGCTGCAGTAAAAATCTTTAATTTTGCCTTCTGTAGATTTATGAGTTTAATGTTCTCAGCATTATTTTTTAATGGAAAACATTTTTAAAGAGAGGAACAGTATACAGGAAATTGCTGAACAGTAACACTAAGAGTCCTTTAAATCAGCTGTGTGGAACTACCATATAAATAAAATTGATTTATTGAATTTCTATATTAGATAACTTCTGTGGAGCATGTAAGGGATGAGGGTGAATAGTTTATTCCTGTTATGTACAGAGTTCAGTCTTGGACAACAGGAGAAAACAAAATGATTAAAAGAGACAACACTTATTTTCAAAGTGGATGTAGATAATTCCTCTGGGGTAGTTCAGAAGGTACTTAGCTGACTTAACTGTCATGGAAAAAAAAAACTCATAAGAAAATTCCACATTTTCCTCTTATCATATGAGTTTGAAACTAAGATGAAGACGTTTGAAGGACCGTACTGTATGAATATCATCATATGTGTTACTGAAAGAGCATCAAGAAATCTGTAGATAGGAGAAAAAATAAAAATCTTGCTAAATTTGTTTTTGGTTTCACTGATTTAGAGTAACTGACTCTTCTATGGCTGCTAGCAAAACATTTTTGACTGCAGTTTCTTTTTGATGCTGTTTTAAATGAGCCATGGTATCAAACTGAGCACTAAAAGTTGGCAGGGCTTTTGCATATCTCTGCTTGTCACACTATCATGAGATGTTTTTTAAAAGAACAGTCTCAGGAACATCCAGTCACATCCTATAGAACACACACACACAAAGACAAATTAATTATTTTGCTAGTTGTCAGATAAATGCTGTTTATGTTTCAGTGTAAAAGCAGCAGAAATTCTCTCATTTCAAGGTCCTGTCTAGACAATGTAACTTCTATTGCTTCAGATTTCAGGAAAAGGAAAAATTAGTCATTCTACCAAGTCTAGACAAACAATGTTTCTAGAAACAACAAGCCCCTTTGTTTCTGCCCGTAAGAGTCCCAACAAACTGTTCACCCTTCTACATGCAACACTACCTAGTCTTCATGGTCTTCACCTTTGAAACACAAGCCTGTGAGTTCATGAATAAAAACAGCAATGGGAAAAATATCCCTCGCAACGTGTCAAACTCCTAGTACATCTGCTCAGGGCACTTGCAGTGTAGCCCAGCTAAGATTTGTTCAAAGGTACTGTCTAAACCACCTGCATTTCTTACTGCTGAAAAGTGGAGGTGGATTGCCTTTGTTTACACAAAGTTTACATAAATATTCCTTTCTCTAAGCAGGAGAAACATTTCAGGAAGAACAAATCTGATTTCTCAGGACCTTGTCCAACTAGTCTCCAAAATCTCCTGGTATAGAGATTGCAGAAGTCTCTGTGCACCTTTTCTAGGGCTGCATTACCATTCCAGTGAAGACCTCCCCACTGGCCACTGCCTCCTGATGTCTCACACGAGCCTTCATAGAGACCACTTGTGGCCATTATCCCTTTCCTATGTCAGCTGGCATTAGCAAGAAGAGTTTCTCTGTCATCTTTGAAACTATCTTTAATAATTATGAGTAAACCTATATCATTTAAAATATGCCAGAATCCTAAAGGAAAGCATACTTGGAGAAGTTCATAAAGAAAAAGAACTGATAAATTGGGAAAGGCATATAATTGCTTTCACAGAGGATTAGTCTGGTGAATTTTTTTTTGAAAGGGATAGACATAACATCAGATATTTATGATGAAGTAAGCTCTGTAATTTTAACCAATTAGGTTAAAATAACTATAACTATAACTAAAAATAGTAAAAAAAAAACACTTTAATGCAAGCCAAATTAAAATATATATATATTTATTCATAGCCATCTTGCTTTATGTGAGTAAAAGCATGCCAAGGTTCTTCCTAGTGCCTCCTGCAGTGCTGTAGGCTGTTGGCGTATTCCTGAGGCCAATGCTGAAAGTACTTGAACATTCTCAATGCCGTTTAAAGATAGGAATTTATAGATGTGAAGGCAACTTAAGATTTCAGATTGTTGGCTCTTAATGGTGTTATCTCTAGTGATGCTCTGGTGAATCTGCTTAGTGTAACTGGTGGTAATTAACCACCAGCTAGTAATTTTGAATGAAAATTACTAACTGTAATGAAAAGATGCTATTAATAAGAGATGTGAAGAACAGCTGTATATACAGGTCACTGTCTGAATGTATGGAGAAGAGTGACCTGCTGGAAAAGCAGGCAATTAGCTCTGTACATGGAGGTGAAAAGGATATGAAACATGAAAGAAGATGCATGAGGTCAGAGAGGTAAATATATCTTCAACATAGAAATGCATTCAAAGAATAAAGCTATGGCTCCAGAGAGGCTGTGAAAATCAGTTATGTCGTAATACTATGACTTGATAGTGGTTCTTTGTGATTAGTAAGTCATCACTTAGTTATTCTAAGGGATTGCTCTGTTGTTTTTGTATAAATACTCCTCTAAGATCTTAATTTGATTTTAATTAAGTATCTCTCTTTTTTTTTGGAGGGAAAGAAGAGCTGCAATTTAGACTTGCTAAAATGTGCTGTTTTATAATTTGCTTTATTATTTTTTGGCATATTATCTTCAGCACAGATTTCAACAAAGGTCTAGTTATAATGAATTCTTTCTATTTCTACTAAACTTAAAAAGCCAAACTTCTCTGTGTCTGAAGCACTCCATGCAATTACATGCATTAAGATTTGAATTGTTACTCTGCTGCAACTATTAAATGTGGAATATGAGGTGCAGCTTTTTATAAAAGTTCTACAGTCATTATAGCTTCATTCCATGGAATAAAATCAAAAGGTGAAATCTGCACAGTCTAGGAAACAGGGTTCATAAGGGTTCACCTACTTGAATCATAAGATTATCATAAGATTCAAGTAGGTGCCATTTGGGACAAACAGGGCTTAAACAAAAGAAAAATTCTAAAGGACAGAGTAGTTGCCTAAAGCTTACATTCCGGGTTGTACAAAAAGAGCACAGATGTAAATCAGAGCAAAACTAAAGACTGAATGTTTTTCTATGCTGCTCACTTTGTGCATCACATCTTGTCGAAGAGAAAGATGTTTTTAAGAATGAAATATGTTGGTGCAGTATGGGATGAAAAAGTGACCCCAAAGGAATGAGTCAGCTGCTCGCGATGAGGCCACATCTCTTTAAGATGTGCTATATGAAATCTACAGCACAGCAAGCATACCCTTGTCTTCTGCTGCAATGAGCACCGAAGTTCAAAACATATTAATCTGAAAGTGTATTTCTTGTGTGTTAGTAACATTTACTGTTAGTGACTTCTGTTAATGCAGTTAATGCAAATTTCAAACTGCAAACTAGGATTACCTATGGTCCTGTCCTAAGAACTTGTAAGTTTTATCTCATATCTGACACTGATTTCTCTTACACGTAGGAAAAGGTAAGTTTTGGTAAAAAAAATCCATCGCTAATGTGTCTGTTGAAGTACAATAAATATATATATAAATATATTGTACTTCAACATTTCCCCATTTTTGTTAAATTTAAACATTTCTGCCTTACCCATAATGTGCCCCATTCATACCACTAATTATGTTGCTTTTGTTACATATTTAAATATTATTTAAATTTTAGTAGTTGCAGATTATAATGCAAAATGGGTTAAATGCTAGGTAGAGAAAGCCTGTATAGCTACCATGTATCACCACTGCCTGTGAGAAGATAAAAAAAATATTTCATTTGCTAGATCTTCTCTGAAAGAAAAAATAACATTCTGTTTATTTTAGTTATAAAAAAGACTGATATGCAAGGGATCAACCTGTGACACTTCCTCTCTTCTGTTTAAAAGAAAAATAGAGTCTGTAAGAAAAGTGATTGCTGCATCTGTTCAGAGCAATCCAGTGACTTCCTGGTGAATAACTCTCATATCTGAGATTTACTGGTTACATCCTCTGCTTAGAAATTTTGGCAGAATTTGGAGATTGTTCCAAAGTGCTGGACTTCTCCTCCCCTGGAAATCCCAGCCAATTCTGTAAGGGATCTTTGTGCTGTGTACTTAGAGTGAATCTGATGTTTCTGGAAAGTTTTGACCCTTCTGATACTTAATATACAATATAAGCATGTGAAAAACACAAGGCAAAAACACAACAAATCATCCCCTGTGGTAGCTTTGCCTTACCTTCAAAAGCAGTGAATGCCTAAGAGTGAATGGTAGCTTGGGGCCAGAAAAGAACTCTCTGGGGGCAGGAGGTGCTTGTGTCCATGTAAGATGGACACAGATAAGATATAAGGCTTTTTATTTAAGTAAATAGGAGCAGAAGCCATTTTAATGCTGTTATAACGTTTCCTTGTTCTTCGATTTCAAACAGAAGTGCTTTAGATTGGCAGTACTAACTTGTAACAGGAGCATGAGCCCCAAACCACAGGGAACCTTCCTGCTGGGTACCCGGGACATGGTAAAAGCTCCTGTCCCACAAAGCTGCCAAGGACAAAGCAGCGCTCGACAAGTAGTCTTGAGGAACACACGGGTGAGAATGAATAGCTAAGCCACGGAAGAATGTTTTGTAAATTCCTTATGATTTGTTGAAAATGTACAATTGTCTAGGAAGTGTGTGGTAAAGGAAAGACCTCTCACATTTGATTGCTTCAGAAATGTAACACCTCTAGTTCTGTTCAAACGCAGCATCTGTGTCTTTTAGGTATTTGCATGTAACCTGCTTGACTGACTTTTGCTCATCGTGGGAGAGGATTCTCTTCTGAGAAAGATATGAAATATGAAGTGCCAGCCTCTGTAAACATTGGTTTGCATAGGTAGATTGCTCTTTTACAATGGTGAGAAATATTGCTGAGAATGTAGCACTTTCTTTCAGCAGCAACTGTTACCAAATATAATTCCTTTTCTGCGAAATGCTGGATATCCTCCTGTGTCTGACAACATGTCTAAGTTGCTGCTACGATCTGAGCTTTCAGCGCTTTCTGGCTCGGCAGGAGGCAGGTCAGTGTAGACTCTCACCCTTTAAAAACCTGGGGCATGAGGTGTGCTGAACAGATGGAAAAGACAAAACATGGCTGAAATGCAGAGAGAGGGTTTGTTAGAGCTTATACTGGAATCAAGCATGTTCCAGAGGGATGCAGTGGTGGAAGGAATTGTATAAGCCTCAGTGCAAGTCTCTCAGGCTGTGTTCTATTTCCACCATGTTGTCCAAATTAGGAATGTATCTCCAGCTACCTGTGTTTGCTCTTCAGTGAGTGAAAATGACAAATGTGACTGTGATTTGTGTGTCGGTGGGGTGTTTTTTGAATTTTCCCAAGAAAGGAGACTCGACAGCCTCTCTGGGAAACATACTACAGTGCTCAGCCCGCCTCACACTGGAGAAGTTCTTCCTCACGTTCAGGCAGAACTTCCTGCATTTCAGTTTGTGCCCTTTGCCTCTCATACTATGGCTGGCCACCACTGAGGAGAGTCTGGCCCCATGCTCTCTACACCCTCCCTCCAGATGCCTGCACACACTGAGAAATCCCAACTCAGTCTTCTGTTCTCCAGGCTGAAGAATCTCAGCTCTCAGTCTTCCCTCATATGAGGGTTGTTCCAGTCCTTTCAGTGTCTTACAGCTCTTCACTGGACTCACTCCTGTAGCTCCATGTAATGCCTACAATATTGTTGTCAGGTGGGAGTCAGACTTGCAGGCCAGCTGAAGAGATCTGAAGTTCTTGGACTGTAATGAAAGTTGCCCTGTATGGGTGTAACAGAAGTGCTGTTTTCACCCTTTAATTCAATTTTAAAAATTGCTTAGTTCCAATGCTTGTCAGTAAAAGTACATCATTAATATCACCTCAGACAAAGAGTCTTTTTTACTATGTAGCAATAACTTTGCATTTGTCGTCTTGTGTCAAAACAAGTTGTTCCTAGAAATAATGATGTGGCTTGTGAAATTACTTTAGTTTTCTATTTTGCCTATGATTAATATTTGGGGCTTAAGTCATTTTTAGTTTGACAAAATAGATACAGTTTTAATATATTTTTCAGATGAATTTCAGTGGGCTATTCACATAGACAAACAAAGAAGCAAATCTTATTTTATGAATATATATGCCTAGCAATTCTCAATATTAAGTAGTTATCTCAGGAAGGGTTTTTTAACTAACAACTCAAGTCCCTTTATGCGTATGATTCTGTGGTACGATGTCTCAGTAAATACTACTCAGGTTTAAAAAACTCTGACAAAGAATTAAAACCTTTTTAGTGAACAGTGCTTCCTAATACTTGTTGGAGAATGCTCATTATCAAATATTGCCCAATGGCTCCAATTGCATTGCCATGAGCATATCAAATGAACTAAAATATTACATTTTTTACCTTTGATTATCATAGACATTATGTCTTGTATTTCTTCAAAATTTATATTTGTTTGCTATGCATATATTTTGGACTTTTATTTTAAAATGATCCTGTATGATTTTGTTTGTGACTTAGGATTTTTTCATTATATGTTTTTTGTTCTGTGTAGTTAATCACTTTCAGGATGGAATTTAAAAGCAAAGATAACTCTATTCACAGAACTTTTTCTAAGTTTTCAGTGCTAAGATTTCTAATATTCGTATGTACAATCTCATCTCTCTGAATAACAACCACCAAATGGCTAAGCAGAGTTCTCCCTGATAAAGTTTAAAACAGTGATGATACATAATATTCTAGTCTTTCATAAAGCTAAACTGTTCCCTTCAGTGAAATTAGAGCAGCCATGTCGATTATAGGATCAAAGTCAAACCTGTTTACAAGCAAATACTACTGCAACTATATAGTCATTGAGTCTGTTCTATTAATCAGGCCATCTCAACTAATTTTGTAACACAAATCATGCATATGAAATAGAATCTTCCTTGGGTGTTTGTGTCTCCTAACTAATCATTTGGATGCCATTCATTTTTCTGCGATTATATAGATTGATATCATGGCTATTCTCACTGTTTTCTTTCATACTGGAGAGCCCCAGTTTGTTTACTCAAAGGTTTTCTTCCTACCTTCACCTTCTCTCCCTACCTTCCAAGCATTGCACCCAAACCTGTTAAAATTGTAATTTTATTGTAATTTTAATATTCTATTATTGTGTGAGTTTTTTTTCAATGTTTGGGCATCAAGGTGAAACTGGCAGAATAGTTCCAAAGATCTGACATAAATGGCAGCCTAAAACCCATCACCTGTGCAACAATTAAGCTTTATATATGCATTCTGGAAAAAAAATATTTCATGTGGAAGCATCAGTAAAATGTTACAGTTTGAAAGCCGTAGTGGTTGTGGGGGGAAGGAGATATTAAATACTCTGTTGGCTATATGGCCAAATGTGGCAGTATCGGATTCACCAACAGTCTGTGGACCGCAGGTCCGATCGCCACCCTAGGAGCAAATTATGTTCCCAAATAGTGTTCAAACAGTATTCAAATGCAACATCTACAAGGCAGGTTTCAGACGTCCATACAGGAAATTCTCTACTAGAGCGTGGGGTTTTTAGCTAGCTCTGATGTACAAATGTGTAATCATCACTCACCCCAGAAGATGGGAGAGGGCTCTCAGTCTCAAGTCTCCTCAGCCAGTGTCCTAACTCGAAGGGAGGAAAGAGAGGATCAGCCCATTGACTGACCCAGGAGTTACGATGGATGCTTCCCTTCACTTTTTCCTCCCGAGTTCAACTTTCCTACTTTTCTTTACATTCAGGTGGAGCTTGAGTGACCATAATCATACTTATTATCGTTATTTATTGGTGAAAAAGTTTCTCACTTTCATTTAAAGGTACAGTCAGTTGAAAATCTAGAGCTCATGCTCAGTGAAGGGCAGTCATAGCTCAGAGGCAGATGACTTTTGGGAGGGAGTGTGGTTTTGACGTTATAATGAGCAAAGTTCAAGCAAAGTTCATCCAAAAGGAGAGATTTGCCACCCTTTCTGGTTCAGCCCAGACGTTATTGTGCATCTCCCGCTGGACAGCTACTGTGCGGCTTCCCAGCGGCCCAGCACAGGGAGTGCGACAGAGTTTGGCCGCTCCAGCCTCCGTTACTCCTCCTTGCAGCTGCGAGGGGGGCGGGTTGAGCTGCCTGGGGAACCAGGGGGGTTCGCAGAGTCCGGGCCTACCGACCATCCTGGAAGTGGCCACTGTGTATCACCCCGGGCAAGCTTCTGTTAGGCCCTGGTTTTTCTCGAAGTTTCCCCTTTTTCAGGCCATTCTTCCACAGCATCTGAGCCTGAAAAGGCTTGTGTGAACCTGAAACCATAATGCCTTGACTTACTCTATTAGGTTATGCTTGAGCCTATAGTAGACTATCTAGATGGGACTAATTGAGATACTTCACTCTGAATGATGTGGCCAATGTAATCTGGTTTGCTGCATGTGTATGTTTCTTGAGATGTTTTTGCTGTGGTATTTGCCAGAGGTATCTTGCTGATGCTTTGCCTTTTTCTGAGAAAAAAAAATGTTATTTTTTTTCTGCTAACTCTGACTAGTCAGAGTACAGAAGAAACCTGTACTACAATTAAATGTTTGTTCTTTCTTTACTAAATGTATCTAAGCAAATATAATACTCCTCTACTTCCTGACATTTTCTTTCCTCTCAGCTGGCGCATTTCATTTTCCAAAATGTTTCTCTTCCTCTGAATTTGTTTAGTTTTGTGAGCTCTTATTTATTTTATTCTAATTGCGGATGGTAGCCGTTCACATCTTTTGAGTGCACCACACAAAAGAGAATGTAACTGTAATGCTTCTTCTGAGAAATTCAGTGTATTAAATACAAAGCATGTCCAGGCATAGCCAGGGCAAATTAAGTCTCTTGCAGAGAAGTAATATGAAATGCTTTATATATAGAATTACTTATGCATTGTTGATTTATATAGAACACCTAGCATGACAGTGACAAAGTCATAGAGCAGGCTTATGAATACATTAAAGCCTTTTAGAAATAAGACTTATCTTTCTGGTCCTTAGCTATTGAAGTTGATAGTACTGTCTCTGAAAGAAGAGGCAGTGATTTGGGGTGCTTGCTTATCCACATAATTTAAATAATTGCAGGTTGTAGGTGTGTGGGTTTTTCTTTCTTCTTCTTTATTTTTTTCCTTGTTCACAAAGGAAAAAAAGTGTTCTATTTATGCTCAGAGTTAAGTTTCTAGCCCATTTATAGACATCCATAGCCAGGACAAGTATTCCATGACTATTTGTACACCTCTCAAATGTCAGCCTCTTCTGGGTGTAAGACTTTCATTCTGCTTGTCAAATGTGATCTCAGGTGGGTTTCCTTTGTTTTGTGTAGGGATCTGTTGTTGTTTTCAAATGTGTGTTGGCACAAGGGAAATAAATATATCCTGGCTGGGCCTATGCAACAAGAATAATGTATGGGAAAGATTCAATGGTTCATAACAATCCCTTCAAAAATGCCTGAAGTCCTGAGAGACAAGAAGGTGCTAATTTGACTAAGTAGTTGACTCTGAATTTGAAAGAAGGCTATGTAAGAACTTAAGCATGTAAGAATTCAGATATTGATTAAAAATGTTACATATGTTCCAGATTCCTTCCTCCTCTACCTGTTTCTTGTGATCTGCCATGAATAGCATGTGTATCTTGTAAAGCCCACATTGTTTCTCCCTTCCAGTTCTTCTTGTGATGAACAAAATTTCATATATGACACAGACACACACACACAGACACACACAAGTGTATGTATTTATATTTGTTATATGTGTAAATACATTTATGTATGTTAAGTCTTGGAGTAAACCACAGTATTTCCAAAGAGAGCATAAGAGAGGCTGTTCATGTCTGGTGAACAACTGCACATACACTAGTGCTAGTGGAGTCTCGTAGGCAATTCCAGTTCAGAGGTGGGAGACAGACCCCACAGACAGCGAGGCTTCTGAGAGAACATATTACTAAATTAATGGTAACAAAGCTCCTTCTTGTGTAACTACTTGTTGATCTTCCTTGCAAATTAGCAGTAGTGCTATTAAAGCTACCTGGCTTCCTGAGTGCCAGATGTTTATGAAACTTGTTTGAAGTTTTGTCGCTCTTGTAAATTTTTGACAGTTGTCTCATCCTGTAGCTCATTCACTTCAGCAG
>NW_010585029.1:408421-423852 GCF_000705375.1 Tinamus guttatus | reverse complement strand
GGTAGCATCACTTCCCTAATCAGCAAAGGAGGAAGTTTCTTAAAAATATCCCTCAAAGATCTTGACCAGTACAGAAAAGGATGCTGACAGCAGTGCTACTGATGTAAATACTTGTCATCTCTTGCCAGGGTCTCTGCATTCCTGTTATTCTCTGGGTAAATTCAGATCACATCTCCTGGGCTTCCAGCTGCTGTGGCCAAGCCTAGCCAGCTGCTTACCAAGGCAGGACATATACAGAGCCTTAAGCTGCCTCGATATCCAACTCTGTCCTAGATGCTTTTTAACAGTTGTCTATTAGGCTTCTGAAAGGATACACAGCAATGTAAACACACAGCAATGGTTACGTATATAACGATAAACAGGCTGAGATTCCAGAGCCTGAAAAAAACTTCTAAGACAATGAAATTCTGTCAGCTTCCTAATATTGGACCAGCTTCTTTTGACTTTCAACTCATTCGGTAGTAGTTCGATGGCCTCTGTCTGAACTCAGGCACTGAATGATTCCTCTGGCTCCCCAGATCCCTTGTTTTCTTCAGCTTTATGAATATCCATCATAAAACACTAGCATAAAGTCAAGATGATTTTGTTGATTTCCAAATGCTCAGGGAGGCTTAGGAGGAGATTTTGGAGGAGAAAGACAAAAATATTATCCAGTATTTGAGAGCATGCTGTATTTGTAATGTATACTTCAGCTTCCTATTGTAATAAAAAATCTGCTTAAATCCAAAGTACGATGCATTTTCTTGAATTGCATTTCACTAAGTAGCAGTTTTGGCACATCCTACTTTGTGCTGAAGCTTTATATTATGGAATAAATGTGCTGTATCCTTGATTTCACCTCCCTCCCTTGATTTCACATATGCCTCTGTGTTAACTGAAAATAAAAGAATGTCATAAAATGAGGCTGTGAAATAGGCTGATCAACTGTGAGAGGTCTAGGCCAGCTGCATATTTTGATTATTCACTGGAGGAGAAGATTTAGTAATTAAAATCAAGATTAATTTGATCATAAGCATTAAAAATTGCATTACAGTTCAAGTGATGCTAGCTAGATACAATCTCTGAAGTCTTTTCTTGGCAGTTCTTGACAGTTTTCTTCTGATAGCCTTGATCACATGGACTAGTGCTAGGTATGCTTACTTGGGTGCTCTCCCCACAGTTAGGACTACACCTGGAGCCACAGCTCTGCTGCAGGTGTAACCGAGAACTACCTGTACATACCTGTCTGTTCGAGTCATGGCGTGGACCTAGGACCATGGTGCTGCAATGCAGTTAGGGTAGAGCCATGCTCCTCACCCCAACTGCCCTCAAGGCAGAGGCTGAACCCCACTGTCCTAAGATCCACTGCCCCAGAGTATGTCCTACCATGTGAGTCTTAACTGAGATATATTCATTCCTAGCAGGCAGGTAGCAATCAAGGGAGTGAATTTGCTCTAATCTAATTTTGCTATGATAAGTCAATTTTCAATGTTCTTAATATTGTCAGTGCTACAAAATAACACAAGGTTAGTAGGACGCTGGATAATATTGGCTTGATCTGTGTTTTTAAAGGAAACAGTAATGGTAGAAGATGATACTTGTTGAATTTGGGCCAAGAATTTACAAAGTGTTAGAAATTAAGGCTAGTAACTAGGAAAAGCCTTATTTTATTCAAGTAAATCATGAGTTCTTCCTTTAAAGCAGTGATGAAGGAGTCAAGACCTATCAAAGAGAAGAGAACTTCAGATGCTGTGATGCTGTAAATAGGATTGCTCTGTCACCTCTACAACAAGGCCGTGTTTTGATTTGTCAGCAAATAGCTCTTCACAGCTGTAACATATGGAAAGTGCAAGAAAATGTTTACTGCTACCTTTACATAGGATGATTGAGATTTTTCACTCTTGGTACTTTTGATGGCTTAGGAGTAAAAGAATAGCTTTTTTTTTTTTTTTCTGTTATTGTTTTCTGGGTGCTGTGACAGAGCAGGCATTTTGTCCCTTAGACTGCTATAGACAAATGCTGGAAGGATGAAACAATGCGAAAATCAATGAGTCACAAAATCTATAATGTAAACATAATTCACCATGACTCATTCATGAGATGTTTTTGCTGAGTTTTATGTGACAAAATAATAGCCATAGGCATAATCATCAGTGCCTACTCAATCCTCTTTTTACAGCTATGCAATTCTGTGATTCAAATGATTTCAGAGTTTAAGCAGATATAAATCTGCATGGAAAAGTTAGAGGCAGACAAAATCCATGACTTTCAGCAGCTTAGGGTCACACTTTTTTTTATAGACACAATATGATAAGCTCAAACATCTTTAGTTATTGCATAGGGGAAAGAAATTCTAGGAAAATAAGGCTGTTTTAGGAAATTATTTCCTGTCTAGGAAAACAAATCTGTTTTAAACTTTGCATGAAGTTTATTCCTGTTGATTTGATGGAACAAACCATGACAACTTAGTTATCAATTATTTATTTTAATAGTGTCCGTGACTAACTAGGGCAGTGCATGCAATCTTTTCCTAGTCGCCCTCTTTCCAAGAGTCCCTTCAAAGAACAGACCATGCTGTATCCCATCTGCCCTTCGCATGATCCCTGTGCAACCCAGATCCCATTGCACTCCTTAACCAAGAAGGTGGCGGAGAGCAATCCGTACAAACTGTTTTGGCAGCAGGAGCCTTGTTCGAGCTACTGCTCTCTGTCTCTCTGAGGAACTGCCCATGCGCACCAGAAATGTCAGACCTTCTGTGCGGTCACACAGTGCAGCAGATAGGGCTTCTGGTTTTGCCCTGCCTCTGGAAAAAGATCTGTGGGCTGGTGTCACTGCTTAGATGATGCCTGCAGAGCAGAGAGCTGCTCTAGCGAATGTACATTACTTTCTGATAAGGTCTCAATATACC
The DNA here is from genome assembly GCF_000705375.1 of Tinamus guttatus. The sequence goes on along the minus strand of NW_010585029.1, from coordinate 420,965 downwards.
AATGTTCTTGTTCCTCCTTGCATAAACTGGCTTATCGCACGAAAAAAGACAAATTGAAGTAACTGAGGAGATGCAATTTCTGTGTGAGGAGTATTGAAAGAGCATAAAATAATGAACCATACCCCATACCTTACTATTTTTTTTTCTTTCTAAGATGAGGGATATGCAGCAAATTACTGATTCAGAAGGCTGCACACAGATTAATTTTTTTAAAAAAAAGTATGAAAGAGACATGGAATGTAAATAAAAATCCAGTATTCCAGAAGAAGCACAAAAAGCACAAAATAGGTTCGTTTATTATCAGGGAATATAGACAAAGTACAGCATCAACCTTCAGTCCTATATCATAAATCTGAAATACTAGACTTTTGACAGATCCTGCTCAGTAGCTGTTAGGATTGCTGTTCTGGCTTGGGAAGTAGTTTAGTTCTACAGTCTGATGTATTCAATCATTAACACACAGGCATATTGCAATATATTAAATGGTACATAATTTATCAGGGCCCTCAGCCTCTATCACATGAAAATCTTCATCAATTACTTTGGCACTAGTCTTTCGGAAAAGAGCATTTTAGATTGCAGTTCAATGATACAGTAATTCTGGCTTCAGTATGTGCATGTTTTGGGTTTGGAAATCCAGTGGGTAGAGGGAGGGAGTTGCGGGTTTTGGGATGGGAGCCTTTTTTTCTTTCTTTTCTTTTTGTATTATGTTTCAATCTGATTCAAAACCTGTCGTAGTGTCATGAATACTATGTTCAAACCTTCATATTAATCTCCTATTTCAAACTTGCTCAAAATATATTTAACAAGTTGTCTTCATCTCCTAGACTTAACTACCCAATCAGGCATAAAATTACAAAGCTAGTGTACTACATGTCCAAAAGAATTTAGGAGTGATCTCTCTCTCTCTTTCTGAATCAAATGTGTTGCTGAATAAATATAGTAAGGCCTGGGATTGGTGCTCGTGATTGAGGGCCATCCTTTAGATCATGTGACACTTGTTTCTAGGTGCCTTTGGAAGTTCTGTGGGCAATCTTCTGTGAAATGCCACATAAACTTTGAAAGCACATTAAAATTCATACCTGACTAGTTGACCAGTGAGGCTGAGCATGTGGAAAAAGAACAACATGACAGATGGCCCTGAAAAGCTAGGACTCTCTAGAGTGTCACAGAAGTCACCTTGCTACTTTAATTTGTTTATTTGTAGACAAGTGAGGAAGATTCAGTAGTGCAATACAGATCAGATGGAAAGCATAATTGACTTTAAATAACATGTGCTACATAGTGATGTGAAAGTGTCTTAGAGCTGTAGCCCCAACCACTTGACAGATAAAGACGAGCAGCTTAAGAGGGTGATGTCTTAAGACAGCAATTCCAATGACTTCTAAGGAAGTCAATAGAATGTGGAATCCTAGTGAGTAAAAGGATATTCAGGTATTATTCAGCTAAATCTTTTAAAAATCTAATTAGACTCTGCATTATTCATTATTTAATTAAAAATGTGACAAAGTAGGATAGCACAGTAAGATACCTCATACAATAGTAGGAAGCAAATATTTTAAATTACTGAGACACTTCTTTCCTCAGTATTTAATTCTTGAACTTTGGTCCATAACCTGTGTACAAAATGGGACAGGCTTACATCAAATCATTGACTGAGAAGGGCCCTAAGAAATTGTCTAAATCTTCCAGTCCAAAACCAGAACTAATTTCTAAAAAACTCTCCTGATATCTATCAGATATTTGGAGGTACTGAACAGTGGATGGAGGTTTCGCACTTTCTTCAGGCAATCCGTTCCACTGCCTCTGGTCCTGTCTTGATAGAAGTTTTTCTAATAGCTAACCTGAGCTATTCTGTTGCTTTTTCTGTTCTATTGTGGATCAGAACTGTGGACCAAAAATTTGGTCTTTTCCTTAGGTAAAAATAATCACAGACTATTCAGTCTTTTGTGCAGATTGTGTGCAGGCCTCTGATCACTCTCCTTGGTTTTCTCATATTTTCTATAGTTGACCTATGTTCTGGAAATCTGCAGCTGAGGTCTTACAGGTTCCCAGTGGGGCTCATGTTTTGGGTAATGATTCTGATTGCAGCCTCTTTGGTAAATTTACTTCTGTTTTAATAAAGATGGTAAAGGGGAAATGCAAACTTCTTGTGTGACAGACTTGTCTTTCCATCTAAAAAGAGTAAGATAAATTCCTGGTGTGTACTAGCACATGTGAATTAAGTATAAAATAGCTGTATCATGCAAATAATCATTTCAAAAGAAAGATATGCAAAATTTTCCATTTGTTCTAAAAATAGCATTGATGATAAACTCCCAATTATGCCATTGGTCATAATCTATTGACGTTTTAATTCTGTAAGTCTTTACAGGATGTTGTCGTGAGAAACATCATACATTCACATCTACAGATGACATTCTCATGTCTAAGTATCAACATGGAACTCATTTTAATTTTTGAGATAATTTCATTATCCCTACATCTTTTTACTTCCTCTAGTACATTCTAGTAGCCTCTATACAGCATTTTTTAGGTGTTGAATGAAGGCTGTCATTTAACTCTTCAGAGAGGAAAAAAAGAATTTACCTGGAAAATAAAGTATTTCTGAAGAACATAAGCTTTTCTGAGGTGGGGCAGGGTAATCAGTGTCTCTGAAAATCAGGCTGTAACTGGACATTGTTTCACCTGAAAAATAGGTTTAGTTTTGAGAGAGTTGTTTTTATATGATCGAATTAACCACAAGTTTCTCTCTGAGCTATTTATATCAATGTACAGATCTTATTCTAGCTAAAAGAAATACATTCTGAGGATATAACAAATTTGTCTTGATCTATTCTGTATTTTAAATTGAAATGCAGCATATACATCATGCTGCAGTAGCTTCCTGAGACATCAGCTGAACCGATTAATAGTCTTCTAGATCAAATGTCACCTCTCTCTGTAAATAAAATAAACTAACATGAATATCTTGATATAGAAATACAAAATATAAACAGTATGCTTCAAGCTGATCCATGAGGTGGAGCCCACAGCAGGGAGAATTAGAAGAGCTACCCTGCCCCAGCTATTTGAAGTTGAAGCAATTTGCAAGCCTGAACCATGCTACTTGTTTGCCCTAGATTCCTTGCAACACACTTAAGTGTGCTTGTCAGACAGCATCTTCAACCCTCCTATGAGAAGCTCTATCTTGTAAAGTCCTTTTTTATATCCCATTTTAAATAGATAAAGCATTGTAGTTTGTAACTTAATTCTCCGGACAGTAAATGCATAAACCCAGTTTTTATGTCAAAAAATTGATATTCTATTGCAGCTACAAAGTTTACATGGACCTGGCTTCATTTTACGTGACCAGAAAAATCAAACCTAGAAAGTCACTTGAACCAAAGAGCTGCTAGAATTGTGCCTCTTTTGGGTCTTTTATTATTCCACTTTTTCCTACTGTCAGCTTGTGTTGCTCGTTGCAACAATGTTGGAGTGATAGATCCTAAGGCATGTCCATGACTCAGCATCCAAAACTTATATCTTCTCTATTCAAGAACAGACTATGACATATTTTGCTTGATGGATTTCTTTTGCCATTACTTGTCATTTCATTAGTTTCTAACTGATTAAGGCTACTATCTAGTCATTTCGATTTTAATCCTATGACTAACTGTGAGCAGATAGGAGCCTTCTATCTGAAACAGTGCTAATATCATTTACGCTGAAGTTTGCAAAATCTTTTTCAATGATTTCTTTAATATCTGACATTTTATCTATTTCCCAGAAGTCTGAATAGCAGCCTCCAGCAACGGAGGATCTATGCCAAGGCACACTGACTATGCTGGCTTTTTTCCCATTCCACCTGTGCTCTTCTGACTTCATTTCCCGGGTATGTCATCCTGTGACATACTCACAGAACCTTACATACTGGATATAGATGAAATGTGTGCCTGGTATAGATGATCACCTCTGGCTCCTCAGAGTCTATAAAAGGCTTGGTTTTGAGGAAGTGCTTAAAAGATTATTGGAGTCAGATAATAAAATATTGATCTAAATTTTTAATACAGATGTTATCTTGTATTTGACTAGTTTTTTGTTTGTTTATTTTCTGTTTCGTGAGGAATACACAAAACAAAGCTATTTACCCTAATAGTATGTTATAAAAGAGCAAATGTCTTTCCTACTTTTGCTGTTTTTCTTTTCTCTTTAGTGAACATTTTCTATTTCTTTTGCTTAACACTTGTGACATTGTGTTTCTGATATGAGAGAGCTATGTGGAACTGGAGCGTTTCTTTTTATTTCAGATTAGAAATTGGCTATTTACATCTCTATCCAATTATCGCAGCACTGAATTTTCAGTAACACCTGTTTCACTACAGTTTTGGAGAAAAATCCAAACTGTTATGTGATTATGAGTCAATCTTGGCTCAAGTACATCTTGTCCTTGAACTATCAAGAGTCTAGCTCAGATCTAAGAAATTACTTAGAGTGTTTTTGTGTATGAAAAATTGTAATCCTGTGATCTGAAATGTTCTACGTGTCCTCCTGGTAAGGACAAGGCTTCAAGTTGCACCTTAATGGTGCCTCTTCATATGGCTTCTTAACATGTTACTGCAGAGGATGCCAATATCACTGATTGGGCTTCACAATTTAGTATGCACCCAGGGCAGTCTGTCTCCAAAAAAATGTTGACACCTTGTTTAAAGTAAACTATAGGCTGCTTGATTCTCTAAACTCTTCCCTGAGCTCACAGAGTTGTTAAAACTGGATTTTGACAATCTTGGTGGGCTGCCAGATAATCGTGGAGCTGGGAAGCTCTTGTATCCCACCTTCCAGGCTTTTGGCTCCTAGCAATGAAGCATGCAATGCTCTAAGGCAGGCTTAAAGTAGGTTAGCTTTCAATCACAGATTCCATAGCTTTTGTATTCCACAGTGCTGGGATGTTTTATATGCCAGATAATAAAGCTGGCAAAATTTCAGTGTACAAGGATCTTTAATTTCAGAATTTTTAAAAAGATCAATTTCATTTCAAAAACTAAGCATTGAAATATCAAAATCTCTAAGTGAAATGCTGCTTCCTCTTTCCCATTTGTAGCCACAATTTTGCATGGATGGAATTATCATGCCTATAATCTGATGATCCTAGTGATTTTTTAATTCTGCAGATGATTGTTTTCATCATTTTTCTAGTTGAAGATTATCATCAAAGTCAGTAAACATCTTATGCATGGTACTAGGATTAAACTGTAGTTGTACTGTGATCTGTTTTATTTTGTTCAGTTTCTCTCCTTATTACTTTCTAGCACACAGTCATTCGTAGTTTTAACTCTTAATCCTTAAGCACAGTTTTTCCACAAAGTCTGGGTGTTTGTTTTATGGAAATGCATACACATTAATCATCTAAAATTTTTAGTGTATTAATCTAGCTTAGATTTTTAGTGCATTTTTTATGCTCTCTGGACCATTATTCACCCACTTTCCTGTAGAGATGAACACTGTGGAATCATGTTACATCTTACAACTTTATTTGTCAAAGTTTCAACTGTAAATTTTCTTTACTGCAGAGAGGTGTCTTGGAATTAGAATGATTTGCAAGTTGCGTTGACAAATGAATTAATCTTTAAATATTTTAACAGTTGTGTAAGCTAGTTATTACTGTGTTTAGTATTACTGTGTTACTGTTATTACTGTGCACTAATTGGTGCACACTGACTTCCCTTTCCAGATCTCTATATTAACTGCAATTAAACTTTTAAACAGACCATGATTTATGTGTTAAAAACACTTTGAGCTTTTCTGGGATTCTGGAGAAGCATTCCTTTTCTGACTGCCCATACCTAATATAGTTAACAGCATAGCGAACCTTAATTATTTGCCCTGAATCAGTCTCTTCTAAAATTGTGAAATCTTTACATGATAATCTTAAGGACATCTGTTTATGTGTCCCTTTTCCAAGAAGAAAATATCTATAATGCTGGGCATATACCTGACTTCCATTATCACTTGCTCTTTCTTTTCTTTTTGCTTTTTTTTTGTTCTTTTGATGTGTGAGTTTAAGAACCAAATATGTATGAACCTGGTAAGTAGAAGGAAAAAAACACTTGAACTGTCAAAACTCTTAAGAAAAGTAGGAGCTCTTAAATATACTAATGACCTAAAAAGATTTCTAGCTTTTTAGCAAGACATTTTTGAAAGGTCAGGTCTAAAAATCTATCCTGCAGAACAAAACTTGAAATGAGAATTTCAATCGCCCACTCCTCCTGCCACTTGAACTGATAAACCTAAGATGCTATAAAATGTTCAAATGTTAAAAGAAAACTGGAGCCATCAGTGATAGCTCAGGGCATGCTGGGCAAAAGAGGTTTGGGGAGTAAAAGAAGTAGTGTTAGTGAAGATTTTGATATGAAAATTCCTCCTTTTATTTACTTCAATTTATTTACTGCATCTCAAAAGCATACTAGATGAAACACAAAGACTGAACAGACATTTGTCAGAAACTCCATATCAACAACTCTTCAAGTTGCCTAAATAATTCAACAGGCTTCTAATGCATTTTATCCATTAAGGCTTATGACCAGTTTGGAGAGCTTCGAATTTTGTTTCTGTTTATCAATACAATCTTTAGACAAGCACCAGTCTGTTTGGTTTCAGCATAAGTGTTGTTATGTATGCATGTAGCTTCTTAGATAGAAGAACATCCTTTCATTTCCAAGAATTTTTTACTCTTCATTCTTGTCTTCTTGAATGTATGCTTTTCTAAAAATAGGATTTTCTAGCAATTCATGAGAATTTGAGCAAAATTTGACCAGTATTTTGTGGGTAGGCATTTACTTATTGAATCAGTAATTATGTGAAGTTAACATGTATATGACAAGCCACTCATCACACAATGTAGTAGCAAATCATGTCTCTTGTGCTTTAAAGACCAAGTTCTTAAAGAACAGTAGTCACCCAACCTTGCTCTTGAGGCTGTCACACCTACAAAGCTCTGTCCACCAAGCACACGCACCCTCTTGCTTCCCTTTGGCGCTTGCTCTTTGTGACTGTACCCTGTGGTTCCAAAGTGCCAGACCCATTCATAAATCAGTAACCACGACAGTAAACAAGGGGTAGATTATCCTAGATACATTTTCCACATACAGCTTGTGCATCTCCAACCCCATATACCACTACGATCAGCAGCATGTGAGTACTGATGACAGAGGTACAAATTCCAGTATCCTAAAAAATTCCTTGCTGCTGCAGTGTGGCTCATCATGCTCCTCATTGCTGAGACATGAGTGAGCAGGAGGTAGTAACACCAAAACTTAACAAAAAATATCCAAAATGTTATAGCACTACATACTTTTCTAACCAGTTGTACTTTAAAACTGTAAGGAAAACTGTGACAGAATAACAAATAAAAATGGCCGTTCATCCCTCTATATACATATACGTGTGCACATATATGTGTGGGTGTGTGTGCACGTGTCCTAAAACATATGAACAAACTCTTTTTTCCCTCCCTCCCTCGCCTCTACACGAGACTTTTGGTAATATTTAGGCTTATGAGTAGCTGATACAGACTCATTTAGGACCGCTGGAGAAGAAAAGACTGTGAGGACCTCAAGAGGAGCATGACAAACCTAAGTGCTTGGAAGACAGGAAGACAGATGAGATTGAAAGTTAGCAAAGGAAGTTAATGCACAGCAGAAAGACTAATCCTAACTGCCAATATATCTTGGGGGTTCTAAACTAATTCTACATTTTAAAGGAAAAAGACCTGTGCACAATTCCATGAAATTACTTGCCTGCAATATAATTGTGCACCAGGAAAGACAATAGGATTGTAAACAGAAATTACAAAGAATTCCTAAAATCATGTTACCAGTTCTAAAATGAAGATAAGGATGAAACATTGAATGCAGCATATTGGTTATAAAACTTGATCATCTTTTATTTATGATTACTTTGTCTAGAAAGCATAAAAATAGATATTGCATAAAAGCACCCTAACAAATATAAATGTGTTTTATTTAGGTTTAGATTTATGTGTACTGATTGATATGAATTAAGCAGTAGCTTCTGTAGCTTAGCACAGATCACACAGAAATGAAAAAGCGTGTTTATTTTTTTAGAGAGCAGTGTGCTTCCTGCAGAAATGTGGAGATTTTAGGGAAGGGTAAAAAGAGGAAGAATGTTCAGAGAAGAACTTCTCCATGTTATCTTATTTCCTTAGCCATGAAAGAAAATTTGCAGGATAAGCTGAAGCAAGATTCTGCCACTTCATTTTTTTGACTAAATAATGAAATCAGTCATGTTAAAAACTCTAAAATAAACAACACTTACAGGTTATCTGAATCTCTTTTGTGTGGGTTTTTTTTTTTTCTTGCAAAGCATTTAATAAATTAAGTTTTTGGATTTTGGTAACAGGTTCTTTTATGTGTTAGCTTGCTCTCTAGACTTTGAGCTATAATGTAATATTCAGCTGAAGATATTGTTAGGTTTGAGTTACTATTATAGTAGTATACTGCCTTATATTTAAGATATTTCTATTTTCTAAAAAAAGAGACCAAAATAAGTATGAAAATCTTTAAGGTAATGACTGAATTTGAATGCGTACTCTTGGCACCACATTTATTGAAATTCAGTGTTTTGAATGCCAATCTCATTCTGATCAAACATTGTAGTCAGAGACTGCGATTTATTCAGTAACTCTAAAGCAGTTATATTGGCGTGATCACCATCTGTGCTAGGCACAATTTCAAATCAATACTATTATTTTTTTTCTTGAAAGGCAGAGGCCTTTCTTAATCTTATATCACACTGGAAATAAAATAGGCCCCCTTCATAACTCCATCTATCAGAAGGGAAAACAAAATGTGAACCTTTTACAGTATGGCTTTAGTTTGCCTATTGGTGCATTCATAAAGCAAGTTGTCACAAGTGAAAAGGGGAAAAATGCTTGACATTTTGTTCATGCACTCCGTAAGCACCTAGATCACTTATGAGAATACCTTATTTCAATACATACTAAAGAGTTCATCTTGAAAGAGTTCAGTATGGTTAATGGATTATCACTATATATTTATAGGACCTGGTTCTGAAATTAGCCATGTGCTGGGGGAGTTTTTGCTGCTGTACTGTTTCAGAGAAATTGTAACACCTTTCCAAGGTTATTCAGCTCTGGCGTTCTACACGAATTGCAGGGCTGGCATCTTAAAGTGAGAGAGAGGCTCATAATGTTAATAATTTTGCCATGTCCCTGCCCCAAATAGTTTCTGAAGTCAGTTAAATGTAAGTACGTATTATTAACAGAATTGTCTGTGAAGTTTCCAAATCATAAACTAGACAACCAACAACTATTCTTTTTAATTCTCCGCCAGGCTTAATAACCAAGCATATAGTAAATTGTCTTCTTGATGTGGCCTCTAGTTGGCTCTAAAGGCTACATTAATGCCAAAGGAAATCATAGGAATGCAGAGGAGGCCATTAATAAGCCAAGAAAAGTGTTTATTCAGCTTAGTACCTTGTCTCTGTTTGTAACTGATTCCTAGGGCAAAATGTTAAGGACAAGAATTTTTTTATTACTTTGTCTCTCATCACTGAAATATTTGTGTTTGCAAGGAGATTTGGGCAGTTTTTGTATACTTTATAATGGAGCTCTCATCTTCTACTGGCTGTTTTACTGGCTGTTCTACTGGCAAGAATTCCAGCCCATAACTACACTCACTAGAAACTGCCTTATCCCTTCTAAAGAAAAAAAAACTTTTTAACATTCATAAATTTGAATTCATGGGAAATCGTTTGGGATTTTTTTCTTGTGTGATGGCTTTTCTTATCTGGAAGTGCTATAATTTCTTTTTTATCTTTTAAATCTGAAGATAATTAATATCTTTAGCTACTACTAGGGTCAATAGCTGTGCTGATTTAAGGCACCAATGTCTGATGCCTAGATACCAAAAAATGTGGCACTCTTACTCCCCAGTGATGCTGACAAGCTCCAGTTCATCTCGCATGGGCAAAATTCTTCTACAAGAGAGGACAGGGAAGAAAGAAGACGTGCACTACAGTTTTGGTTCAATCTTTGCAGTGTATGTAGATGAAAAGCTCTGATTCTCTTATTCCTATAGTTGAAGAGAAACGTATTTATTTGATTAATTCTTTAAAGGATTAATACTTTACTAGGTCTCTGGGGAAAAATCTTTTTTGGCTTTTGGGTTATGGATGAAAGAAGCTTGAGTTATACCGTATGCTGGAGGCTTTAAAGGGCAATGGTTTCTGTTCTCACGTCCTATGTTTCAGTAAGCTGAACCTCAGAAGTGTTCGGCTTTAGGCATACAAAGTGTTTTATGTAATCTGCTATGACTTGGCTGACCTATCATAAAGAGCAGAGAAAGACAAAATTTCTGAAATTCATTTTAATCTATAGTCTTGTCTCATTACTTTGAGAATGTAGGAGCAAAAGTTAGCTTTGAGCTAGAGCAGCAGAGAACCAGAAAATAAACTACATTTTAGAACTGAGCTTTTTGTGTTTTTGTATTTAGGTAACCTGATTTCTGTCTACTAAATGTATTTCAGTAGCTGTTTTGTAAAGCACTTGGGCAGGGACTGAAGACATATCCTGATACTAGTAGAGTTTTCTGTCTGACTCTTTGCAGGAATTATACAGGTCAGTTTTCAGTATATATTAAGTATAGCAGTCAACAAATGCACCCAGCAGCTTTCAGTTTGCCATGCGTCTCCTGGACTATGATGATTATTCCTAGGAAATTTCATTTTCCTTGCAGTGTTTTAAAATGTTTTAAAATGAGATTACTGCTTGGCAATAATCATTGACATTCAAAGCATGTCTTTGCAGGGGAATAATGTGTTTGTTTGCTTGCTTGCTTGTTTGCTTGTTTGTTTTTAAAGGAATTAATTTTAAGTGCATGAATTTTATTGCTTGTGTGGGGGGGCATGAGTTACTGTCTGGATACCTATTCACATGGCTGATTCTTTGTAACACTGTATTGCTTCTGTTGACTCACTTCTACTTCTTCTTAACCTTCTTTGTGCTACCTTTCAAAATTTATTGACCTCATTATACAAATCCATGTGTAATTTCCATAAATGGTATGGAAAAAGGATACACTTTTTTTTTTCCCTTGTAGTTAAGGGAAACCAATGAAATAATGAAACAGGAGGCTTGAATCTTTAAATTGCTGGCTATTTCGATCTCGGAGGGCGCAGCAGGAGAGCTGTTGTTTAAGGCTCCCTCCTCCACCCAGGACACTTTCTGCAGGCAGCTGCTACTGGACACGGTCAGAAATGGGATCCTAAACCATGTGGACATTAGGTCTTGTCCAGTGTGACAATTCTTCTGTTCTTTATTTGTATTTAGACATTCTGGGATTTAATTTTATATTGATAAAACCCATAGCAAAAAACAGCTATGGCAATATATGAATAAACAGTTGTGAAAGGAATTGAACTGGAATGGCTTTGTGAATTGTAGGTGAAGAGATTTTTTATTTTGTTCATAGGTGAAGTAAGTATATGCTAATATTTGCAAATAATACGTTATTATGGAAAGGAACAGACTTCCTTCTTTAATCGCGTTCATTCAAATATGATGTGGCTTAGGTGATCTGCTAGTTGGTTCAAATAATGAATCATGAAGAGCAAATGTTCATTTTCTATTTGGCAATCAATCCACAATCTAAAATATTTGCGCAAAATTTTCTGTGTGGAATGAAAGCAATGACTAAACTGAGGTGACAAAGAGGGGAACAAAGTACACTTTGGAAGAGCTCTGCTACCTGCGTAATTTATTTCTCTGGGTCTTTCAGTGAATCCTGTAAGGCTGTGAAGAACTCCTGCAGTAAATGTGAATGTAACCTAGAGAGAAAGAAACCGTGTGTTCTTGATCTTATTGTGCTCCACATAGAATTTGGATATATGGGTCACTTAAAAGCTTAAAGTGCTTAAATCTGCTTGGGCAGGATTAGGCAGTATGTGCAGGACCATGCAGCAGAAACTTAGTTTTACTTTTAGGTTTGTTTTTGTTACAAGGAGGAAATGAGATAAGGCATGAAATCTAATCTGTTGCCTAGGAGTTGCTTAGGTGAATTTGTGTCTTTGTGCTTTCAGGTGCTTTGATATTTTTTTTTCCTTTTTTTTTTAGGAATATAAGGGGAAAACAGTCAGACTCTTAAGGCTTCTTACTTCAGTTCATATGATTCAATGTTGCATGTCTCTAGGCACTATGTGAAGTATTGCGGTTTTACCTTTTTTTTGGCTAAACTTGTTTAAAAAGGTGTTTGAAAAACATTGCAATTTTTTCAAGGAACTGAGTGTTTGAATCATAGAATCACAGAATCACAGAATGCCTAAGGTTGGAAGGGACCTCTAGAGATCATCTAGTCCAACCCCCCTGCACACGCAGGGTCACCTAGAGCACATGGCACAGGACTGCGTCCAAGTGGGTTTGGAAGATCTCCAGAGAAGGAGACTCCACAACCTCTCTGGGCAGCCTGTTCCAGTGCTCTGTCACCCTCACTGTTAAGAAATTTTTCCTTAAGTTCCTGGGGAACTTTTG
>NW_010585029.1:346322-398406 GCF_000705375.1 Tinamus guttatus | reverse complement strand
TGTCTTTGTTTGGGGGGGATTGTTTTTTTGGACTACTTTAATTGTGTATGTCTCTGCAATGACAAAAAACATTGTACCTTACAGGGAAAAGTCTCTTCACTTTGTGATTTTCATTATTACTTCTGGGTATTGTAAAACAGGCTCAATGAATCTTATTTTCTATTCTCTCGATACATTTGATACATGCTTCCAGCAGCAATATGCAGTAAGGAACTGCATATTTGATACTGGATATATCCTGGTAGATTCTTTATATGTGTCCTTATCTGTCTTAACCAATTACTCTTAACCTACCATGTCTTACCTTTTGCATTTGTGCCTAAAATATAGTGCTATCTTTGATGACAGTGTCTTTTTTATAACAAAATAACAATATTATAATGTCTTTTCATACAGAATCGCTTCAACTTTAAGCTTAAATTGTTATTTTGTTTTTCATTTTACTAATAGTTATATGTCTGTCTACGTTCTGCTGTCATGTTGTCTGAAGTCAGATAGTCCACTATAGTCATGGGTGTTCTCAGTCAAAAAACCAAAAACCTCTTTCCAAAAATAAGGCCTGAAAATTATGGTGGATAGTTAAAAAATGTTTCCTTATATGTGAATTAATCATAGATTTTAGTGCAAAAGTATAATCAAAATGCAAAGTAAAATTCTTGGGAGTTACATAATTTTTACTGTGCCAACCTGAAAGTTTTTGAACTACAGGAGACCTCTTCAAATAGTGATCCTCGCCACATAGATCATGATAATAATTACTGCTCCAAAATCTTTCTACTGTCAAAAAAAAAAAAAAGCCCCACAAAGAACAGAGGGTCTGTCTCCTGTTCATTTCTAGGCTTCCAGAAAGAAAAGTTGACAGCTTCAGAACTCCTGTCTGGTTCAAATCTTTTATGTGCCAGTACTCTCCGTGGCAAGAACAGTGCTTACTCATTTCTGTTTCCTTAGGCATGTCACCTGTGCCTCAGAAGCTAGTGCTTGTTGTCTACATCAATATTACATTTAAGAGTACTGCATAAGTGTAATTTTGTATGACTGGGATTTAATGTGATAAGCATTTTTTTCCATCATAAATATATTTTTCTCTTTTCAGTGCAGCAAACTTTAGTTTCTGTCCAATTTTGGAGTCACTCTGTCCTCGTACATCATCTGTCGCGATAAGGAAGATAATGCAATTTGAATCAGCTGTTTTTGTTAATCAAGAAGAAAACTAGCATTGACTTCTGGGACACTACATATAGTGTGGGAATATAAAAATGTATCATCATCCATGATGCCTTTGGGATACAGGATAGAGTGCTTAAGTCTAGCATAAATGTGTCCAACTTTTAAGCTGGTCCTACCCAAAGATCCATTTCCTAGAGTAATATTCAAACATTACAACCACGGCTTTACCCTTTAAAAAAAAACAAATACAACAAAATCCCCCTGGCTGTGCAGAAGAGCTTTTATGCGCAACTCCAACCTAATTAATTTATGTAGCCTCAGTACTTCATTTAGGGAAGGTCGAACATAATCTTCCTTCTCCGACTCCTCAGGCACGTGGGTAGGGCAGTAAGCACCAGAGCTGTGCTGGTCTGTGTATCCCGTGAGAGCCCCTCAGGCGAGCGCTTCGTACGTGCAGAGATGCTCATGCATCTGAGCAGACTCGTGAAAACCAGAGCACAGTGATGAAAACGACCTGTCTTCACAAGCATTTCTGCAGAGCTGAGGGTTGATTTCTGCTCTAAAAATGAAGGGGGAAGAGCAGGTGCCCCTTTTAAGGACCATAGTCCCTCTTTCCTCCCGTGACCCTCACAAAAGGTGATAGAAATTGAGAAGAGGTCTTCCACCATGGCGTGCTTTGAGCCCAGGGAGCATTTTTTTTTCTCAGAGCTCTCTAGATATTTGAAATACATTGAAAAGTAGCTACTTAGAATGATTTAGCACAAAATTCTTTGAGTTTCATTAGGGGATCTTAGATGTGACATTACAACATGCTGACAGTGATCCAAAGGATGTGTCATTCTCATCTCCCATGCAGTATTCACATAACACTGAGATGTGAAAGCTCTTAGAGACACCAGGTTTTTCTAGGCCTGGGGCCCTCCCAAGACTGCCTGCAGATTCCATTTGTGTCAGTATTGGAGTGGCTGGTAAAGTAGTCTTTAAAAATTGACTGGCCTGATGATGTAATTCACTTAAATAGCCTTAATGTTTATATTTTGATGCTTGGAAGTTACCACAGTAGCCCAATTATGTAAGTTTAAGCTTTTCTTTCCCATATAAAAATGCAAACATGTGCCATGTTGTCCACTGAAAAGCCATATTTTTGCCTTGTTTAGGGTATTCGATAATATGCTTTGGTATTCACTACTTCTGGGCTACAACAGTCAGTAGAGCTCTTTTAGCCAATTGAATCCAAATGCATCTAGATGCTATTAGTGCTTCCTATCTAATTTCTGTAGCTGAGGAGTACTGCTCTGAAAGCCCTTCAGAAACCAAAGTAAGGGTTCTTAAATCGTAAGAATAAAGTCCTCAGATAAACTGTTAACAATAAGATAAATATGCTGGGGATCCTCAGAGTTTAGTTACTCACAGCATAAGAGTGCTCAGGCCAGTTCTGAAGTTCACATGTCTTGGCAGGGGTCGGGGAGCTGCTGTTGTGGTGGGTGTCCTCCATCACTTCCTAATGTCTCATCTACCAGAATAAAATGCAGGTGTGCGGTCTTTGGACCACTTGGGCCAAATTAATGATTACAAATTACCAAATTTAATTTATTAAATATTTTAATTAACAAATTATCAAATATTTTTTGATTTTTTTCAATTAATAATTACCAAATTAATAATTATCAAATTAATAATTACCAAGAATGCATGATTCTGAGTTTTAATCTTATGTTTTACAAAGTACTCAAGAAAACTAAGTCTCTGGGTTGTTCATGCTTTTGAGAGCTATGGCTACATGGTTCAGAGAGGCAAAATGTCAGCAGTTCTTTGAAAAGAGACTCAGAGGTGACTGCAGGAAAGAATCATGTAACTTCAGATACAGCTGATGACTGGAAGCTTAAGTTTCTTTCATCAGCTCTCTCTCTTCAGCTGCAATTATGGCAGCCTTTCAAGTTCAGCAAATATACAGGCAGATGCATTTGCAAAACCACTAAAGCATCCTGAAGTGGGATATTCAGAATATGAAGAATAAAAATTGTTATGCTTCATTGATTTTTTTTTCTTTTCTTTCTGACATACAGTACATAACAAGAAAGGATTTCATCTTGAGAGGAGTTAGGAGCAAAATGCAAAAGCAATCATGTCTAATTTATTCATATAATTATTGTAGTGATGCATTCAAATTGCACATAAAGCAACTCTAATTGGCTATGTGGGTCCCATAGGCAGTTGTCCCCTATCTTCATTCAGTTGCAGTAAATCCACGTTCAAATTAGATACACAGTTACAGTCTATTTTGTGTGATTTGCAGGTCTCCTCAGTCTTCATGTAAGCTAGGCTGGTGTGCTGAAGGTATTCAGCTTCATGGCCTACCAACGATAGGATCTGAAATAATTAATGTTTGCATATTTGTTGGAAGTTGGGTTGATCCTCCTGCAAACAGCATCAGCAGTGTTACACTCGTGCTTAGCTTTCTAATGCAACATCCCTGAACAACTTCGAAGGCTGGATCTAATCTTTAATTAAAAATTCTACCTTTCGAGGAAATCTGTTAATTTCCCTAATCTTAGAAATCAACTGGGAGCTGATTTCCTTATTGCACAGATACAGTAAGTCTTACACAAAACGAGCCTAATATTTTGAATATGGACTCTGTAGGATCACCCTGCATGTTTGTAGGTTTCCTCTGAAGGTTTGAACAGTCCCACCACATCTTGGGCTACAAAACACTGTTGTTTTCTCTAACCAAACAGAAACAGTTTGCCACTTTCTGCTGCAATTCATTTTGTTACAGCAAGGTGGACCCTACCCACATTCTGCCTGTGTTCGAGAAAGCATTTGACAAAACTGTCTGGAAGGAAAATGATGCTGATGCAGAAATAAGTTTTAACTTGCCCAGCCTAAATAATATTCTCCAGTCTTTGACTAAATTATCCTATTTTTAGCAGAAAAAAAGAACTACTGATGCTATTCTTCCGTGTGATTTGAGACATGTTTTTTCCCAAAATGCCTCATTCTTAGTGCTGGGCTGCATGAGAAAAGTACAAAAGTAAATCTTATTTCCAAGCCCTTGCAAGCTGTAAAGCTATATAAAAAAAGGGGGGAAATATTCTTTATTTCTCTATAAGCATTCTGTGTTTTCTTTCTGCCTGAACAAATAAATATGTCTTATCATAATAAAACCAAGCCAGAAGTTTTGAATACATACTTTTCTGATATAAGCCAATGGAATACTACTCTTTTGTTAGCAGTTTTACTTGTTAGGAAAGAGCTGATGCAAAGTTATTCCCAATAGACAGAGTCTCTGGCTTACACAAACTACACTCTGAATTTTACAAAAGTCTTAATTTATCTTTTGAGAAGCCAGTAAGTTTCAGTCTTTGTGAAGAGGTAATAAGCACCAAGATGTTCACTTTGTTTGAAGTAAGGGTAACTGGAGATACAGATGGGGAAAAAAAGGTGTTTGAAACTTAAAACTAGGAGTAGCAATCTGAAATTCAAGTATCAGTCTGAAATCGCTGAAAAGTTTCAACAGTGTGGATGACTTCAGAAACTCTTCCAAATGTTTAATAGATTTAATGAATATTCTTAAAAAATACATATTTTGTATCCATGTATAGTTGTATACCTTCAGATATTTTTGTGTTTGTAATGGTGCTATAGGTGATCTGGATTAGCAGAAGCTGAATGGGACTCTGGGGGTCCAGCCTCTCTGCTTAAAGCAGGGTCAATGACAGTGTTGCTCAGGTTGCAACTTACTTTGTTTTTCTCCTAAATAAATAAATAAGACTTTAAATTATTATATCTCTAGTGGAACCAGAATCTTGACAAAAGGATGAAGTAAGAGGAGAATGAGACGTTTATTAGTCATCTTAGCATATTCTTGCATTTAATTTAAATTTGACATACATTTTGCTTATGTTCATTGCATGTTTCTTTTCCACACTCTTGAATCTTTTTTTGAATTACACTAAACTGAACATTGTAAATTCTGTTATTTATGAATATCAGTACCAGTATTTACCTTAATGAATGAGTTTAGTACTGGAGCTCATGCTTTGGTACTGCCGAGTGTAGAGAAACACCAGCTCAGGAGCTGGTTCGAGGTTAATTTGAAACCAACCTCAGGTCGTTAGGGCTCATACATAAAGTAAATAAAAGTGATCCTGGCCATCTGATATTACCCTTTGTATTTCTTGTTTCTCTTGGCGTAAACAGGGGCGCTCCGTCACATGATAGGCTTTCTACTTGCTTTTCCGGAGGTTTCTCAGGTCACTGATACCACTGTCTCCAGCGATATGTTGAAATATTGGTAGGAAATGGTTTTTAAATGCTCTTCATTGTACTGTTCCTGTCTTAATGGTTAAAACAGCTTATAGATCAATTTCCTGCCCTGCTTATGATTACGTAGGCCCTCTTTGCCTGTGCTTGGCATCACTGAAAAATTCAGCAGCTGCCTATGTGAAAAAGAAATGGCTATATTTATAGCTGTGTTAGTACAGCTTAACAGGAAAAAAAAACTATACAATTTAATTGCCCAGTCCTCTGGGCAATGCTCTGGGCAATTCTCTGTGACAATTATGTGTCACAAAATTTCAGATATATTTGAGAATTATTCTTTAAAATATTTTTATTTTGGCAGAGTCTGCATTTTAAAGTTAGGTAGTGTATAAAGCACTAGAAGTTTTCAAATAGTCAATGACGCTTGAAGAGTTTCCTTTTCTTTTGATCACAAAGAATGGAGGATATGGATCAGAGTAGCATAGTGCAGTATTGAGCTGTGTGGCAGAGTGAGGAGAGTTGATTTCAGCACTTTTTCAACTCTTCGGATAACCTGGTCAATTGGTTAAAAATCAATTTTCAAATACTGCAATGGTTCCAATTTGCTATCACACATAGATTTTACTTTTAGCATTTACAGCCTTTAGCTCTTCTAAACTTGGTGCCACTTGGCAACATTTTTCGCTTGTGTAATGCTTTTTAGTATTCCAGTACGTTCTGTTGGTGGGGTGCATGTCAATGAATCCTGTATGTTATGCTGGTGGGATGTGTATGAATGAGTTAAGGATGTCATATCAGTGAGTTTCTCTCTGTGTGAGAACACACACATATGTATGCGAATAACTGTTCTCCTGTAACTGAGCAGTAGCAATGGTAATAGCCCAACTCATTATACGACGAAGCTAAGCACTACAGTCAGTACGTGCTCCCCATCTGCAAAGCCCGAGGTGAGAGAGGTTAGAGGCTGACTAACGAGCTGAGGATTTAGGACCCTCTGGAGGTAAGACATGCATGAAGGGTTAAGTAGAACATACCAGGTCCTTCGTTACCCCCCTTCCTTTTCTTTTACTGAACAAAGACTTGCTTAACCAAGTTATGCTTAAAGATATGCCCTTTACTGAAGGCAGACTGGAAGTGATTTTTGTTCTAATTAGTAAGAACTACTGTTTTCTGTGTAAAAGTTATTTCTGTGTATTTTCTGGAGAGATCTGAAGAGATCACCTTCCATTTAGTAGCCTTCTTAAAAAGAAAAAAAGAGAAGGTGAAAGATCTGAACTCTTTTACTTTGAACAAAAGCAGCTTTGTAAAGCAAGTTTGCTGAATCTGAACCTGGTATTCTTGTAATTTATTGGGAAATCTAGCTAAGCTTGCAAATTTAACAAAGATACTATTACTCCATTATGAAAATATGAACTTAAAGAAAATGAAAAGAGATAACAGAACTGAGAGGAAAGAAAAGGCCCACAACATTGAACGTGTTCTCTGGGAAGATCAAGTAAATTGATCTGACTTTTGGAGCTATTTTGAAAATCACTGAAGTCCTAGTATGTCAGAAAGAAGACCTCCTCTGGCAGAAAGCAAAAATCCCCATCACAGAGAAAAGGATTACAGAAACTACTCTTAAACACTATGTAGCTTCATCTCTCTCATTGAAGTTAAGATTATCAGTAGCAGTATGAAATAAGAGATTATACGGAGCAGTGAGAAAATCCTAAAATAGGAGAGTCTACTAACCAAACAGCAGCTCCCATATGAACTTCCACCCTTAAGAAAAAAAGAATGGTGCTGTTTATAGTTATGGCACTGATTTAAGTGCAAGTTTTTTCAAGCCTTCAGTGACTGCAAGAGAAATTAATTAATTTTGAGGGGAAAAGCACCCAAAATCACTCTGAGGTGAAAATACAAGTAAGTAAATAAAGCTTCCTTCTATTGCTTACAGAAGGGAATAACAATAAAATCATGCCATAACTACCAATTTGTACTAAATACCAACCAGTACTAAATTTGTACTAAATACCAACTACTAAATACCAACAAATCCTTGTTTTGTATGTATCAAAGGCTAACAGGTTGAAGCTATGAGCGTATGGCTGGGGCACACATAAGCTTTTCCTCTCATCTGGCTTCTCTGGTGTTACCCAGCGGGTGAGCTGAGCAGTTTCTCAGCCGTGGAAGCGTGAGAAGACTGGTTTTCACAGAATGTTTGTGACT
The DNA here is from genome assembly GCF_000705375.1 of Tinamus guttatus. The sequence goes on along the minus strand of NW_010585029.1, from coordinate 390,762 downwards.
ATTTTTTTTTTCTTTTATCGGCTGTGGCTAAACTTTGTCATTGTTCAAAGGTTATGCTGGGTTCACTGGCACACATAGAATTCTTTTTTTTTCAGAAAGCAGAGTAGAAGACTAAAAGCTCTAGGTACATATTTCAGCACTCCTGGGTAATGGAAACCAAGGGGATAAAGCGGTAGGTGAGTGGAATTGGACCGTATCTGCATACCAGACTGATTCCAGCTTAACTTGCACTGGTTCTGGTATTTACAGCTCGTGCTGCAGGCTTATTTGAATTATTAATCTGAACCAATAGTGGGTTTTTAGAGTTTTATGGAGGCTTTTTTTTTTTTTTTTTGACTGTCAATATGGCTGGAGATGTCCTTGTAGCTTTAAATGTGGAAAAAATGAACTTGAAATATAATTCAGCAAGATATTATTCTGGGCCCCAGAAACTGCTGCTGGCAGGAATCCCAAACTAAAAATTTATTTGCAATTGGCATGATATAATTAGCAGGGCGTTTCAATATAAGTGGTCTCCTTAATGATTTTTGCTGTATATTTCATCTTTTTTAAAAAAAATAATTGCCTAAAAGAACTGGAGAAAAAGTCTTAAAATAATGATGAAATGTCCCTCTATTAATCTAATCTTAGCCTTCAAAATTGTGAGAGAAAAAATTGCTAATAAAATGAAAGAGGATCTAGAAGACCATGTATCTGAACATCAGCAGTGTTTTTGCAGGAAACTGTGCATAACCAGTTCTCTCTGTCTCCTTCTGAATACATCCCTGTTGGTTCTGAAGTATTCCAGAAAGCCAACAAGTTCTAGAAGGAGGAACCAGCCAGTCTCTTGTTCCTCTTTATTAGACCTTGTTCTGGTGAAATCGCTGCCATCTGAAGTAATAATGTACTTAACAGTAAACTTATCTAGGATGTCAAAGTGATCATTTTGAACCAGCTAACAACAGGCTTGCAGGCCTTCCTAGCAAGAGGATAAATGACTCATTTTGTTATCAGATTGCAGACCTTCAGTTTAATCACAGATATACCAGGTTGTTTTGATACTCTGCAGATTCTGCAGTTCTGGGAGGATTATTTCTGGATCTATAGCAGTGCAATTATAAAAGCAGTCTTGCAAAGCCTGTGTGAAGATGTAGTGTTTTTTCCATGTGAAAGAGCTCTGAGTAATACTTTGAATTCACAGAGCAATTAATTTCTTTAGTATAAGTTTGCAATTGAATCTAATATTCCTGGTTTAAAGACTGCGTTTGAATCTACCTCTGATGTGTGCTTGAAAGGGAAGCATACATCAGAAGCCTTAGATCTGAAGAAAATTTGATTTCTGATTTTGTTAGGCAATGACACCTTACTTATCTCTTCTTTTCCCAATTAATAACTACCCTGTTCATCTTTTAGATAGGATTGAAGTGTTGCTCATATTTATTCATGTGAAAATAACCTATTCCCCAGCCATTACACTCTTCCATATTTGACCTGATACTCTTGAATGACAAGTTTCTGCTTTCTAACTGTCAGCTCTCTCTTGAACTGCTTTTACTCTCAGGAATACTTAAGTTTACTGTCTTTTGTTTATGATGTCTGTCTTGCCTATTTTCAAGGAGTTTTGTCTGATGCAGAAAGCATGAAAGCTTTAAATCAATTAGAGTTTTCTTTTTTTCCTCTGGGTGAACAAACAATACAAATACGAAAATACAACATAATACAAATAAATGACCACACCAGGAGCTTTGATTGTTTTTAAAAAGACTTCATCTATGTTATCAACAGCTTTAGTTTCATGTAAATCTTGTCCTGGCAATGATCTGTCATTTCAAAAACAACAAAGATTTCAACATCTACTTACTATTCTGGTCAATATTCAGATATAAATCGTCATCATTCATATCCTCTGGTGTCTCTGTGGAGTGGTGAGTAGATGGCCTCTTTCTTCATATATTTGTGTTGTAAGGTAATGCAATATTCACCAAGGAATGCTAGGATATATTTCCCAAAGGTCTAATAGAAACTGAAGTCCTCATGAGGCCCTCACGTTAGACTGAGCCTGTGCTTGCTGCAGAAATGTTTGATGTCTTCTAAAAGGACCCACTACCTTAGGAACTTGTGAAAGCTGTGATATTTCTTTGATATTTAGTTCAAAGTTTTAGTTTGATAACTCTTTCTGCTTTGGATCAGTAACAACTGGGGAGTCTGTCAGCCAAGACCCCATTTTAATGCTATTATCTCTTTGACCGTCATGGTAGGCTGTATCAGAAGATGCCAGAGAAGCTGTGAGAGATGGGACAAAAATACATTTATGTGGCGGTAAGAGAATTATTCAAGCAGTCTGTGAAATGACTCTCGTTGTATTTGTTGCATTAAAATTACTGGAAGGAAAAAAAATATATCTGCTTTAATCAAGTACGTATGTATAAACTACTTCAATACAGCCTAGAGTTGAATGAACATGGATTCTGTACATTGCTGGAGATAGTAAATTGGCCTGTCTCAGTGCTGTAACAAAAGAAGAACCGACTAAGAAAGGCAAAATGGAGAACTGGGGGAAAAAAAATTCTTCAAATAAGGTATATGCCCTTGAGAAAGCATGAAAGGAATTAAAAATACTTTTCCCCACGCCCCCTCCCCACAAAAAATATATATATCAAAATATGTCAGGCCCATCTCTGATAAACAGTAATGCTGAAGACAGGCAGTGCATGTTTGTGAGTTTACTGAAATGTAACTTCCCCAGTTCTGCCACAGGAGGTTAGTGTATGAGGACTTCTTGTTTGGCACTAGAGTTTAGCACTTGGGTCCCATAACCTGCTGGAAGGAGAGAAGGTGCCATCTTTAAGACTCTGTGCAGTCATTGGGGAGCCTTTTTGAGAATTCTTATATCCTGCCTCCTTGTTAATGTTTTAAAACATCACTGTCCTAGTTTTGGCACTAATATAACCTGGTTGTACAGTTATGAATGGGCCTCATCCTTTCCATTTCCTATCTATGTCCTGAAAATATGATTCTGACAAGTGGAGCCTCCCAGAGGCTGTTTATCCTGGCCCGGCCATGTTGTAGATGGAAAGTCTAGCAAAAAAAAAAAAGGAATATATGATTTCTTTTAGAATCATTAAGGGTGCTTCAACCTGAGGATATTTTGGAGGGCAGTAGAAGACAGGTGGTAAAAGAGGGAGAAAATGAAGTGTAGGAAGAGGAAGATTTTAGTACAGCGTTTAGTACAGCTGAAATACTGCTGAGAATTACCAGAAGCACACACAGGTATGGGACAATGCATAGGGTCTTTTGTGCCTGAGAAAGCTAACAAAAGATTATTGAGGTGAGAAAAGGCCTGAAGGAAGTAAAAACAAGAGCAAAAAAACACACCCTGAAAGTTCACGAAGGGCAGAAGGGAGAACATGCTTTGAACTTTTTACTTCACTGCGAATTTTTCTCTGTAGCATCTGCTTGGAAAAATCCTTCTTTTGATTACATAAACTTTTTTTAGTCCTTTTGAGCTGCTCCTGTTATTGCAAAAGACCTACAGCATCCATTTTCAAACAATAGAAATTCAAGGTTTCTCACTGTGGATAAGCAAATCTTTGGTGTTCTTGATGTGCTTTAGAAAAAGATACGGGAAGATCTACCTCAAAACTTGAAGTTCTGTTGTTGCTGTTATGCCAAGGAAGGTTAGTGGAAAAGCAATAAACAATTCTCAAAGCCAAGAAGAAGAAGAAAAAAATCTATTTTTGCTATCCTGATGTCTCTGACTTTTTTTTTTCTTTTTCCTGTCACAACAGGAACCGTACAAGAGCCAGCCCAAGACTTTCTAATCTAGCTGCTTGAGACAGACTATCTTCTGACCAAAGATGTGGCCCTGCACTTTCACAAAATATCTTTTCCCTCCTCAGTCTTGGTGGAATTTCGGGACAGCAGTACAGACACAGAGAATGTACTTTACCCTTTGTCTTCTCAGTTATATTACAACAGAGGGGAGGAAGTGGAGTCTTCATAAAAATAAAGGCGTAAAACTTAAATAATTGCAGAGAGTACAGATTGTAGTATGAAACTGCTTTTTCCCTGCCAAAACAAGTATAACTTACGGGATGTGATTATTCTTTTCACGGAAGTGTCTCTGAACTTGTTTTATAGCTGGCAGAGGAACACATGGGATGGATTTTCACATTCAGTTTTGCGAAGTTAAGCAATAGCTCCTGAGGTGGTCAGTTGATACTGAGCTGAAGTGAAAGAACTGATCTCAGACTGCAGTGTTATCAAACAATTAAAAAAAATAGTTCTTATTGAATCACAAGCATTAATTGAATATTACTTTTTTTTCTAAATATGGATGTGACCAAATTTAAGGACACATAAACTACTTGCAGGACCACTGCAAGTGCAGAGCAAGAAGAAAAGCATAAAGCTATTCCTAACAGAAATCAGTCTCATATTCTGTTCCTACAGGCTATAATTGTAGATAAGCAATAAGATATTACTGCTGAAGATCAGAATATAAAATAGATACTATTCAAAATACCAAAGGCATTTACATCAATCCACTGACTCAAGGTATTGTTGTGAAGGGACAAGATGTACTGAGAAGTGGCTTTTAGCTAAACTTGCATTTTCAATAGAGAGGCAACAGATTGTTGCAACTCCAGAAATGGTTTTGCTCTCTTGTATTCAAGAATAATGCCTGGAAATCCTAGACTGCATCAGCAAAAAGGAAAATGGCTTCTTGGAAAGCTAGTGAGGTGGTCAGTTTGAAAATTTGGAGTTGGAGGGGGAAAGACCAAGCCAGTACTGAAGAACTCTGATTTTTTGCAGCTGAGGGACCTATGACGTGTAGGTGTGTATGTGCTTCCCGTAAGTATCAAACTGCAAAATTTACAGTGGATTTCTCTCTCAAAACTTTATTGATATTCAAAAAATACAACAATCTTCTAGAAAGAAATAGATCAAAATAAAAGTCTTCCTTGGGAGCAATGGAAATTTAAGATTCCTCGCTATTGAGAACTGGGGAGGTGAGGAGAAAAACAATTCCAAAATCCAATGATTCCATTTTGAGGCCAAAATGTTAAGAGGTAATACTGTTTCTTTTTATTTACTTCAAGGGGAAAATGTCATTAATATATGAAATTCAGACAAAACTGTTATCACACAGACATGAAATCCATGTTAATGTTTGACTATCTGTGTGAGCTGTCATTCTGTATTGTAAATAAAAATGGCATTTGTATGACAGAACCAGGTATTAATAACTTATATACTTAGGGCAGAAATGTATATCAGAGAATTTCTTGAGTTTTTAAAATACTCAAAGGAGGATTTGAATACATAATGCAGAGCCAGAATAGGCTTTTCAAAGGTTAAATTTTAAAATGGAGCCTTTTTGTTTATTTAACTCTATTGCTAAATTTAAGACCTTGGAAGTGATATGTGCAGGTTTTTCCCAATCAACTTCAAAGCTAGTGACGAAAGAGAAAGACAGTGACTTTTTGAAGCTAAGTTATTATGTGTTTGTTAAGACTTTTATGTTAACAAGTCAAGTGCATGGCTTGAATATGTTGTTGATACAGTATTGCTTTCAGTAGTATTTATAGAGGATCCTCATCGCGTCCTCTTACCGGGGACTCATTTAAGAGCAGAAGCTCTACTGAACCACTCAGAGAACAGGAGAGGATCGTGGACAAATGGTGGTGGTCTGTGGGAAAAGCTCAACGAATATCTTCCTTTCAGTTAGCAGTAATGAATGATGTATATTTTTATAAAACCTCAATTTGGAAACAGTCATTTGGTGTGAATATACTCAGATATAAGCTGGGGTTTATGTTCTGTTAATGTTATCATTGAATATGTATTGCCTGGAGCTACAGAAGTTGGGATCTAATCTTGCTTTTCAACAGCAGTACTGGACTAGTTTCAGTCAGTGTGAACATTTACCTCTTGCCTTATTTAACTTCACCCATTTTAAAAAATATTTTATTTCCAAAACAGCAAATACATAATGTATGGGTTACTGGAAGACAGTATCAAAACAATTTAATTTTACTATGAGCAAACATATGATTAAAAAAGTATATGCAGAAGTTTGTTATTAAATTTTAGCATTAATTATGATAACTCTACTTGCTTTGGAAATTTATAAACATTTTTCTTGGAGTGTCAAGCTTCACAAATGTCAAACACTTAATAAAAAAGCCTATTTATCTGGATATGTACATAAGTAAACTTTCTGTAGAATTTAATCTGTTTATTTACAATAGCATATGTTCACTGTGAATGTTTTGCATGTAACCATTAAAAAGCAGTGAAACATTGAATGTAATATTCACAGAATTAATATAATCAGGCAAACAAACAGTATTTTCTTCTCAGATTTTCTATCATAGTATGCTTATAATGAGGAAAAAACATACCCTGTAGACTATGCAAATAGAATGAGCATTAATTACTTGCTATTTCTAGATGGTTGATGCATGAAAATTTTTATGTACCATGTTTATGAAGGCTGGCATTAATGCATCATTAAAGAACAGCATTCTCCCCAAAGCTGTATATTAAATAGTAAATGTAATGACATAAACAGGATCTTCATTCTGTACTTTCTCCCAGCAATTAAAGTGGTTCAATAAGATAAAGAAGAAGATGATTTGGTCACAGATAAGAAGAGGTGTTGCTACTCAGTACTCCTCTACGAGTTCAGTGTGTTTGGGAGTGAAGGAACAAAAATGCCAGCTTGAAAAGTTTGTCCTGAAGTGTAAGACATACAGATAGTGTCAAAACTTTATTGACACCTTCATCTGTAAACTTATTTTGCTGTTTATATATTGAAGAAATCCAGTGTGGGATCCTGAGTCTACAGTTGATTGATAGCATCTTTCTTATCATGTGCAAATATACCTCCATCCTATGATTCGTCCTAAGAGGTGAAGGATTTTTATACTCTTTTTCATTAGAATATTTTCCCAGTTGTGGTTGTGTGTGCTGTAACTTTTCCCAGTTGTGCTTGTGTGTATTGAAAATAGTCAATTATTTTTAGCAAGAGTAATTTTTTAAAGAAATCCTAACTCGTGATACTACAAACAGCTGCTGTACTCACTGAATGAGGCAACTGGTCAATATTTCATTGTTTGCTTCAGTTCTTAATTATTTTGCATCTTCCAAATTGCATAGCAAAGAACTGCTTTTCTTTGAGGAAGGATTTTTCCTCCTAATCTGTCTGAATGATTGAGTAATATCATTTATTTCCATGTTATAGATAAAAAAAACAAGGAATAAAATGAATTGTCCATGATCATGCCACAGAATACATTTCTGGGAATTAACAGATGAAGCTAAATCTGCTGAATCAATACGTAATTTATTATCTCTTCTAGTACAGATCTGACAAATTAATGCACAGTCTTCCATCAACAGCTTTGAATGTTTTGAGAAGTCCCATTTCTATTGTATTCCTCTTTTGAAAATTAAAAAGCAAAAAAACCCTACTTTTTAAAAATTATCTGTAATTTCCCACAAGAATCCCTTTAGATCCTCATGTGACTGGCTTTAGTTGTTTAGTAGTTTAGTTTAGTTTTTGACTGGCTAGTTGTTTGTTTGTTTGTTTGTTTTTCTAGAAATTGCCAGGTGCTTGAGCTCAGATAACTACATCTGAAAAATCTAGCCTAAATGTATTTGCAGATTGTGTGCAAACTCCCACATTGTGCAGAGCTTTGAGGTGATTCTGCCTCTCTCTGTTCTTCTCATAACCTCCTGAAAGAAAATGAAAGAGCTTATAAACTCAAAGCCAGTTTTTATTAGATCATAAATTAAATTCCTTAGCTTTTGTTATAGAGACTGCATAAGGAAAATTCAAAGTGAGTAAATGAGAGCAGAAGTAAAAAGAGGTTACAAATAACTTTCCTTCTGCCCGCTGTGTCCTTTCAGGGCAAGTTCTGGCTTTCAGACAAGGTTTCAAACAACTCAGCAGTTTTCTGTCTTTGTCCAAGTTCTGCACCATTTTCTCTGTTTCTAGGAAGCTGCTTCTGCATCCTGCTCAGGATCTGTGGGGTCTCATGAGCTTCAAGCTCTGAGTTTTCTGTTGATACTCTTGCTCCTCTGCTTCTGCTCTGTTGCTTTCTGGAAAAGACGTGTTCTCCTCCCCTTTGTGGGATCCATTTGGCCTGGGTACCCTTCCCAGAGGGACACAGTGCCCTGCTGAAGACCAGAGTGCTGAAATTCAGCCTGTCAAGATGTAGGAGATTTTGTAGCTGTGAACAAACCAAAACAAATTAAATAGGAAAAGGTTGCTGTGGCAGTGAAATACCATTTACAAGTTCATTGAAAAATCATATGAATCAAAAAGCTACACAATTAGTGCAATGGTATTCTGTTCAGGCAGCTTCATTGGCTATTTAACAGGATTAGGATTGTTGCAATCAAGCTCATAATTATTCTGGATAGCCTGAGAATAGCAAAACTGTAAATGGATCAATGATTGTTGGTATCACAAAATAATTCACATTTTGTTGTATAGCCAGGCACAGGGTAAAATCAAAGGATCATAGTTAGAAAAAATCATAGATAGAAAGGTACTTCTGGAGGCCTTCTAATCCCCTTTCCTGCTCAGAGCAGGTGCAGTTAGATTTTAATCAAAGACTGTCCAGTTTTGATGAAAATGTCAGAAAGGTCAGGGTAAAATGTATACACATTTTGGAAGGAATATAGCCTCAAAAAAAAGACAGTTGTGAAAGTCTCTTACATCTTTCCCTGAAGAGTTTGAGTCTGTCCGTTGATCTCCACCCCGGCAACCTCTTTCTCTCTCCACATCCCCAAAAAAACACCTCAAAACAAAACAGAAGGAAAAGCTGGTGTTTAAAACACAGTTGAGCATATATACCAGTCAGGAAAGATAAAATTAAACATCGGTCATGTAACATATAAAGTTACATGAAGTGATTTATTGTGAGTCCTATGAGGCACCCAACGAAAAGTTAGCATTGGAAACCATTCTAATACAAAAAAAAAAAATGCATATCTTTCGTATACACACTGAATATAGAATTATTACAAATAATGAGACCAGTGTGCATGATTTAGCAATAATATAAAGCCTGTAGCAGCACAGCATAAAATGATTACAGATCTACAGATAGTTTCTTCTTTTTTTTTTTTTTCCCCTGGAGAATTAACATTGCAGATAGTGAAGACATACTGCCCCCAGGTGTCTGCATAAAGATTTGTTTGATTAGGAGGATCATTCCTCTTTGGTTTGCCTGAGGCAGGAATTCCCTCAAGAATACATCTTCCTTTTTCTATCAAAGAAAACGATGTACACTTTGATCTTGGGTATGGTGCCTTTCACTTTGTTTTAGAATGTAAGGGCATAAAGGATGTGACTAGGAGGAGAGTTATCAAGATCATGTCTCAGGTACTGGCTGAAACCCTCTTGAGGTTTACTCAAGACAAAGAGTTTGGTGGTGGTGCTGGTTTAGTTGGAAATGGGCAAACACTGAATATGTAATCTTCATAGCGCCAGTGGATTTGTGCAAATGAAACCAGATTTCACCCAGCTCATTTATAGTCACTTAAAGAACAAAAGTGGTGTTAACAGTCCGCTGACAAACAGTGTGAAACAGGAAAACAGCAGTGAAGCAAGCATGATTTACAAACCTGTAAACACCATAATAAAAAATAATAAACTACAAAACTTGGAAAATAAGTTATTCACATTTGATTCTTTAGAGGTCTAAAGATTAAGAGCAACTTTTTATATCTATATTTGTACAGCAGCCACTGTTGATCTAATGCTGTGCTCCTCCTTCTGCCTATCTGTTGAACTAATTCTCTGAACATGAGACTTTCTGGATTTTAGGTGACACTAAGCAGCTAAATGCTACTGCGTGACTGAAGAAAGGGGAAGTGCCTTTATCAGAGCAGGCCCTACAGGACCCAGGGATTATGGTTTGCGGTTGTAGAGCCCCCTAATTTTGGTGGGAGAGACAGGTGCTGTTAGGTGTAGAGGTCCCTAAAAGTCCAAGCTTGCCAAAGGCCATCCTAGCACTATACCATTCCCTAAAGTTGGTATATGTATATTTACAAAATCATACATAAATAACAACATTACTAAGGATGTGTTCTTGGTGATGTTGTCAAGACAAATGTAGGCCAGCTCAAATAGCACTTGAATAGAAAGGCATCATTGCAGGAACCTGTGCTGTATCAGTGGCAGTCTTCCTTGGAGATGGAACACAAAACCTACCTATATCCACCAGCTTATGACAGAGAGCAGTGATTCACTTAGTCACTGCATGCAGCTTAATGCATGTTCCTTAATGTTTGTGGTTTCAGAAGATTCAGAAATTTTAAGGTCAGGTTACTATTAAATTATGTTACTAAACACATCAGAACATGTTACTCTGACTGTAATCCTCCATAGACAAATTTGTAATACTTGTCAGTGACTTGAACAAATTACACATGGAGTGTTTACATCCTATTTATCAATTTCGTGGCAGTTGCAAACGGTACAATATTCTTACCTAGTTTTTTGTACTAAACTATTTAATAGAGTTCTTATGAAAGCAGCATTATATTCATTGTAGAAGTATTTCCACTTAAGAAATGTTGAAATTTATCCTGTAAGGAGCTTATCTATGATTTCCAATAGCTGAAAGGACAGCCTAAACTGAAGATTTTATTACTGAGTGTCTTTAAATCTAAATAAGAAATGATACATACATACTGAATATTATATTAAAATAGTGAAGGCAGTAAGGTTAATTCAGGGTGAATCCCTACCTTTAAATTTTTAAAATAAGCAAAACAAAGTGAAATGCTATATTAACTAAACACAGTTTTAGAGCTGTGGTGCCTCTGTTTGCCATCACTTATTCATATACTTTCCTCATGCAATTCAGAGCTTCTGTAGCTCTTTTTAAGTGTACAAAAGTAAAACTCTACCACTAAAAATAGCCTATATGTCACTTTTATAAATGAGTTGTTTAAATAATCATCTAAAGACCAAGGTATGCCTGGGGTGCAAATATAAAGCTTGCAAGCAGTAGATAAATTCTACTCTACCTTAAATGTGGAGATTTTTTTCTGAAAACAGAAAATGTAGCCCCTAATAGAGAGTCACAACTATATGCAACACATCCAACAGGCACAAAGGCAGTGCTAGAAGTGCTAGAAAGTAAGCCCCTAATTATTTATGTCTTACAACCTTACCCTACTGGATGAATAAAGTTTTGACATGGGCTTTCTTTTAAGGACTTGAGTATTGCTTAGGAGGTAATTGCAAGCAGACATGTTCTGATTATACTCAGGAGCAGATGTTCTGGAGCAGAGTGTTAAACACAGCAGGTGCTTTCTCTCTGGATGCTCTTTGGGAACAGAAGATCAGCCTTCTCCTGCTGAGAAGGGGGGACAAGAGGCAGGGAAGGGACCTTCTGACAAGCACATCCTCCATCATGTGGTCGTTACCTGTGCCCGCTGTCCACCAGGCTTCCCAGTTTGCTCCTGGGAGCTCTGTGGTGACAGATCGGTGATAGCTTCCTCCAGGATCGAGCAGAGACACTGAAAGTATGATATTGTGCTTGCAGAAAGGTTTGTGATGTCTCACAAATTCCTGTGTTAGTCATTTACATAGGAGGAACCACACAGTCAGACTGAGGCACTCCTTATGTTTTCTCTTTCTATATCTGTATACCATACATTTTCAGAATATTGTACTTCTGAGACATCATTTAAGTCATATCATAATATTTAGTGAATAAAATTCAGCCATTCAGTCCTCCTTTCCTCTCCACCATGAAATATGCAAAATGCTCTTTCTGCATTTTTTTTCTATACTTCTGAATAGAGACAATGAATTTTTGTATTTTGCAGGTGTTGGACTGCATCTTCTGGGAAGCATGTAAACAAAGTTTTGTTGACTGAACTAGAGACCTGTTGGTGATTTGGCTGTGGATGCATGTGAAGTTTCCAGTATCTGTATGTGCAAAAGTTAAAATTTATTATCTGTTTTATGGTACTTGGTCTGGAATCATGTGCAATTTGATCTCAGAATTATGCAACCTACTGATGTTTTGGTGAAGCAGTTTAAAAGACACCTGTGTCATTAAAAAGATCACTGAGTGGATTTATAAATGCTAATGCCACTGATACAGGCAGAATATAGAGATAATTTAAAATATTTATGTATATCAGTTTGTAATTGGTGTGTAAATGAAGAGGCTGTTCAAACACTAAAAAGAGAATTAGAAAAGTATCAGATCAGTGTGCTTGTAAGATAGTTTTTGAAATATACTGTTTTATTCAACTTGATCATTTTTGTCTAGCTATTTTACAATAAATGTTTCTTGTATGCAGTTTGCAACCACGGCTAATTGTTTGTTATAATATGCAGTTTTTGGTATAATTTAGTTTTATCTCATTTGTTCTAATCAATGTAAAAATTTCAATATCCTTGGTAACCCCTGCACAATTACGAGACAAAACGAAATACTATTTAGAAAGCATATGAATTCGTGACTATGTCTTTGTGAGTGGAAGGCTTGGGAGTTTTTGATTATTTGTTTGAGGTTTAGACTTGGGGATTTTTAGTACATACAGATGCCATCTTCTAGCTTGTGTGAAGATCCCGATAGGCCAGAATGCTGCAGATATCATCCTCTGGTATCCATCAAAATAAATGTGGTTTGTTTAGTCTCTAACCAGCTGGTTGTTCTGTTTCTTATACTTCTTTCATAGTGCCTGCCTTTGCAGTGTTGGAAACAGTGGCCAGTAGAGACGGGGTGCTCTGTCAGATGGGCTGCTAATGTGGCACGGTGCTGGCTTTAGTAGGTTTTCAATTATGTCTGAAGCTGAAGATTTTAACCAATAATGTTGGGGTAAAAATGTTTTCTAGGGTATTTTCTATTCCCTGAAATATTGTGAATTATATTGTCTCTCATATTGTCAATGCTGTCAGTTGTGGAACAGTCTCCTAAGCATGTGGAAGGAACTTTGCCATTTAGAGCTATTAAAAAATAAGTTTTTCCTCTAGTTAAGAGGAGTTTAAAGATGGTATGTCCCTTTCCCAATCTTTCCCCTAATTATTTTCTGTATCGCATTCCTTTTCAAACATATCAGTGATCGAAGCTCTAATGGTATTTTAGCTGTCTCAGAATATTCATGAGAATACATGAAGCCTCTTTTTATGACAGCCATACTTTTTTATCTCACTTGAAAGTATCTTCCCTGGTTTATTCAAAGTTTATATTTAACTTTTCTATGGCTTCCTAGTCACCTAGTCTGAAATGTTTCCTCCCCCTCTTATTTCCAATCACTGATATCCATCATCTTTTTTTTTAGTCATTAAGTGCATGCCCTCAAACCTTGTATTACAACATTTCTATTACTTCATTTCTGAAGATCACCCAAATTCTTATAAATTTTATGTATTTCTAGTTATGCTATCATTCCAGAGAAAACCTTCTATCTTTACAGCGCATAGAAGTAAGCTTTTAGTAGAAATTTCTGCCTACATTTGAGCATTAACCTGTCCAGGATACATTATGTTCTTCTTATCGTAGGTTATTAATGTGATTAATTCCAAAGTAATAGTGTCTCCTATCAGACAATCCCTTTCTGTACAAATTGCATTACATGCTACAATTTTGTATCTGAATAAGCAGATGCATGGCTCATACCTAAAACATTCAGCATTTCCTGTAGCGAAGAAAATATGGTAGGGGAATTCTCGGCTTGTTATGAAACAATATTCTTGTTTACCTAAGCTTCTTTTTGAAGTAGCTTTCACATTTCATTTGTTTATGGTAAGTTTATAATTCTCATGTCTTTTCAAGGACATATAAAAATGAGGAATCTTCCTCCAAAGCTGCTTCATCTTGTGACACTTCCAAATTTTCCAATTTGAGATAATCAGCTAAAAGTCATATAAAAAAAAAAAAAAAAAAAAAAAAAAAAAGTGCTAAGGAGACATCTCTGAGCTTAGCTCAAATCAAAGAGAAACGTGACATGTTTACCCTCTGACTTTCAAACTATGCTAGAACTGCATGGTCTCCTAATGACTCACCGGCCAAAAATAAAGTTCTCTCACTTTTTATAGGGAAAAAAGAACTCTCCACAGAAAAGAGGAACTGTGAGAGACAACACATAGATAGAGCCTTCTCAACAGCCTGTAAAATCATCATGAAGATATATTAGACCTTGCACTTTATTGCAGCTGCTATAGTTATTGGTACTTTTACTCCATGCATGTCTTAGTTCAGCATATTTTAATTTAGCAAGAGAAAATGGTCACTGGAAATGGAAATGCCATTTGAATGCCAATGGAAATGGAAAGAAATCACCATTCAGTAAATCTAAAATGATTTTAGGTTCTAAAGAACCTGTAAACATTGATTTAAAAAGGTATATTTTTCTTAAAACATCATCACTGTTTAAGAAGCAGACAGACAAATACGCAGACAAGATATAACATGTATGGCTTTTCCCCGTATTTTAATATCTTTTTCCTTTGATGAAGTACTAAGTCTGACCAAAGATGTGCCTAGTTTAATGGGAAATGCTAAGGAAAGCATAGATGAAAGAGCATGAAGACTGGATAGTGCTTAGCCAGGATACTCCCCCAGTGTTTCATGACTAATGGTCTCTGACTCGGACATAGTATCTTCTTGCATTTTTCTTGCATTAACTTGTTCATCTCTTACAAACCCTGTAGGTGATTCTAGCATTTACAGTGTCTTGTACCAGCTAGATTATAGATTATGTGCATACATATAGCTCGACTAGAGTTTATTCTGGAATATCACAGAGTGATCTCTGGTTGGCAGGGACCTCTAGAGATCATCTAGTCCACTCCCCCTGCACACGCAGGGTCACCTAGAGCACGTGGCACAGGACTGCGTCCAAGCGGGTTTGGAAGATCTCCACAGAAGGAGACTCCACAACCTCTCTGGGCAGCCTGTTCCAGGGCTCTGTCACCCTCACAGGAAAGAAGTTCTTCCTGTTCTTTCCTTTTCTTAAACCTACTATCTGATGGCTTCACCTGATTACCCTCCTAGTGTTTTTTTACATTACTAGAGACAGTGGATTAGAACTCAGTGGAGTAGAAGATTTCGCTTTGACATCATTTTAGTTTCTTCTGGCTTTACCTTGTATAAAAGAGAACTCATGTTAAAATCATAGCCTTTAATCAGTTGTATCTAGGAAGAAGATTTGATTCTAAAGGTTGCAACATTGTTTTGGTCTACTGACCAGTAAAGTAGGCAAAGTCTCCTTGTTGATATGAGAGCTGGCAGCACAGTTAATTTGAGGTCCTTTAACTGAAAAATCCCTTTAGCAACATGTGCTCCTCTCTCTGCCAGGTCACTTGCCTGTGAAGTGAGGATGCTGACAGTAATATCTCCGAAATGAAACTGCCCTTTGGAATTACTGCAGCAAACATTACTGTTTCTTATAACAAAAATTTTCCATGAGGGGAAGTCTCATCTGGCAAACATAGGTTACTGCTAGTGATTATTTCTTCCAAGATTTTAAAGTTAATAGGATGCATTTTAAATTATAGATGCATCTACCAGTAATTAGACTTTATACAAATCCAAATATACATGCTGATTTCTGGATATACAGAAAAATCTCTTTCTACATACCTATTTGGATTATTTCTTAGGTTTTATTAGATAATAAAGCAGGTATGGATCTTTTTGAGTTTTATCATTCTACAAAGTTATTTGCCTAATATTTTCAATTCCAGATGAGTTAGTGAGGTATGAAATGACATTCATAAAATGCTCTGAAGTCATCAAGTAGATTTTAATCTATCATGCCTTAAAATTTCTATGATGTGGTTGAAGATTCTTCCAGTTCGAGTATTAAATGTAACTTAAGGAGGCTAGCAGTACTAAATGATGTTTTGTTGTACATTTTAAAGTAGATACCTGACTGACCATAAATTAATCCATCATTTGCACTCCGGGTGTAGTAGATCCAAGCCAGGGAGGAGAGAATCAGAATGTCTGGACAAGCATATGTAATCCAATGTGTGAGTGCTTGAGGCAAAACAAACATCATTATTTTAAAAATAAGGGTACATTTTAAAACTTATTTACATAAATGCTATAAAAATCTTCGAATCACTATTTCTGGCAATGTATGCTGCACCTGTTTAAGAGACTGTGATTTCCACATGTTGTTTGTCAAACTGCTCTCTAAGAAACTATTGCCTCTGAGAAGTCTGTTTAAGAAATCAAGTCCACAGATGACTCTTCGCTTTTCTGTTGGCCATTTAATAGGGCTTAACAGATTCTAGACTTGACCTGATGGTATGATAAGGTCCATTTTCCTCTCAATTTTCTTGTTGTATTGACTTCAGTAATGAAGACAAGAGGTGATAGACGACTATTGGACCTGAGAGCTTGTTTAACAGTGCCTCTAGGATGACCTACCAGCTAACTGTCCTCAAAAGCAGGGCCACTCTCCAAGGTGGGCTGCAGCCTCATTCTCCTGATTTTTGTCCACTGTCTCAGTCAGTTCATGGAGATAAACTTTTAGAAAACTAATTATAATGAAAGAAAATGATTAGTTTTCCCTGGGTGATCTCTCCGAACTCATCGAGCCCTCACAAAAGTACCAGTGAGATAGGAAGGCTGCTGCAGAAATAGGGAGGTGTCACCATAGTTATCAGATGATCAGTGACAGAGCATCAGCCTGTGCCCTGCCTAACCGCAGGCACATTGTGACCTCAGAGTTTTAGGCTCTCTTCCCATGTTCTTGTTATTTACAAAAAGGCTCTAGTTAACCCTTTTCAGGATAAATTTGTCTCTGAATTTATCTTTAAAAGGGTGGTATCCTATGTTACCATAAGTGCCATATATTGTGACCTTGGCCTCTAAAGCTCGGCAGAAGCAGGTACTGCAGATTTTCAGCACTTCCAAGACACAGATTCACACTGAGAATGATACAGTGTATCTTTATGTTCAGCACTACCTAAAAAGTGCTAGGTATTACTGACTAGATTTAAAAATTAAAAATTAAGTTTATGTTTTCAAACAAGCTCAAGAACTCCATTCATTGTTTATTAAAGGGCTAGAATGTACTGGAGACCCTTACGTTTGTTCATTCTTTCATTGTTTGCAGCTCCCTGCATAGAGAAGCAGTGTACTATGTATTTCCAAATGATCCAAACGTGAACTCCAGTTTTCCTTCTCCCTACACTCTTAGCAACAGCGGTTAGACCCTGAGACATCACATGCTAATGAGCAGCCTTGGGCTTCTCCCTAAAGTCGCTTGATTAACATTTCCATCATGTCTTGGTGTCTCTCTGATGCACAGCAGTGTTTCTAGGTGTCACTACTGCTGCTGCTTTGCTACGAACCCACGTTCGGAGGTGTGAGCCTGCCTGGAGGCTCAGCCTACCGAAGGGCCTAGTGACTGCAGCACCGAACGTCGCAGTGCCTCTTCTTTGGCATTGACATCCCCAGCAGAATCACAGCTCTGAGAGAAACACAGGGGTTCCCTGTACAATTCTGGAAAGGCGTTATGTGCCTCAAAAAGAAAATTCATCATGCTGAGAAAGGAACCACCTGTGAGGAAGGAACCGCCTTATGAATTCAAAATTCATAACTGCAAGGAAAATCAGCAATATAAGCTCAGACATCCATTCAAAATGTTTAAGCTATTCTGTCCAATCTTGGCAGAAGGAAATTAGGAAATAATAACATCTTGATTTGGAAAATAATACCACCTCCTCATTCCGCTTCCTGACTTGTTGGCAGACATATAAGTTCTTACTGCCCCCAACAGTAAGGAAATAATGAAAGTAAAATTGTCTTGTATGGGCAAAACTTCTCTTTTGAGGGTCTAGTAAAGCTGATGGCAAAAGTTCTTATCTGAATCCTTTATAAGAAATTAATGCTTTTCAGTTGATCTTTCTTCTTCAGTTCTGCTGTCAGAAAATAATGTCTTTTTCCTGATATTTCCATTTCCTATCTCCGTTTGCCCTTTCCAAATTCATTTCTGTTTGGATTGAGAAAGCTATCAATCATGCAGCTTAATGCTGCTCCTTGCAGCTGTCAGTGCTACCCAGTGAGTCTCATGCATATTAATGTTGTAATTTATTGAAGCTTTTTAACAAATAATATGATACCTGGTGAGACACTGAAAAAGAGAACACAAGACATCAGCGTAATAAATGAGAGTGGTGTACACTGTGGAAGGATGGCAAAAGTCCTTTAATCATTGTACAACTTCTGATTCCTCATGAAGAAACAATGGCACCAAAAAAAGCCTCAAGCCTGTGAGTAACTTCAGCTTCTCATCAATAAATTATTACCAGTTTGATATTCCCACCTTTAATTGCTGATGCAACATATAAAATATTAATTACTGTTCCTACATATTAAGCTGGACAGCTGGGGAGACCCTTACAAGCACACTGCTGTAACATGCAGGTCATTTTGAAAAGATATCTCTGGGGACTTGGATAAGTTTTTCAGGACTGCTGGCAAATTGGAGAAGACAGTAAAATGAGAGTGATTTCATTGGTTCAGTCAGCAGAGAGAGGTGGCTTGCAGGCTGCACGTTAATATCGCTGCCGCCTTCAGGTCTGTCAGATAAAATTAATGACTCACTGCAAACTAGAAAAGACTGTTTTGTGTGAGCTGCTGGGGATAAAACAGCTTTGCAAGGTCACATTCTGTGAACACTGTATTCCTCATTAACGTCCGCCTAGACTAATCACCACTGAAAAACAAAATCCCAATGTAGACATATGATAAAAAGGCAGTAAATACCTGATTATATTTTGGACACCAACCTGTGCTAACTGGGCATACTCTATAAACAACTTATTCTTCAAATGCTAAATAAGTAAGACTTCAGAGGAACAAAAATGTTATTGAAATGAAAAGTAAAAAAAGAATATATTCTGTATTCTGTATTCAGTACTTCTGAGAAAGAACGATCGTAACAGTATGTATTTCTTATTTAAAACACAGGTTTCATATGCATTTTAATTTGCTTTCTTAATTTTCCACTGCTTAGCAATATTAATCATAAGGGAGGTATTTATGTCAAATGAGAGCAACAGTACTTTTTATTTTCTTACCCTTTATCTGGTTTGTGCATTTAGAATGCTAAAAGAGAGAACATAAAAAGAGGAAAGACAGAAAAGGATCTGAGACTTCATTCTTTGCCAGAATATGGTATGTTCAGACCTTTAGTCTGGACAAAACAGTTTGTCCAAAATTATTTGAAAGATATCCTCAGAAAAAGCCATCACATTGTGTCTTCATTTCCCAAGGAACTTAATTTAGGTATTAAATTTCTTCAGATACTACAAGAATTGTGTTTCTCTTGAGGACTGAGGAAAACCCACAAAGCTAACTTAAGAAGATAACAGTCCCTTTTAGAACTAAAGAGATGTCAGACTAGAGAAAAGCCTGAATAAAGGTAAAGTAATCAGGAATTATTTAGAATAACAACTCATTCTTAGTGAATAGAGTGGAACACAGCATACATTGGTATAGTAATGCTGTGCTAATTCTCAGCAAATTATGCCACAGTGCCGCGTACTGTGCATGCAGTAAGACCAGCTGTTTTCCAGTGAATTTACTGAGAGAAGTGACACAGGCTACATAGGAAGCCCCTTGGAGCTAGCTTGGGAAGGAAGGAAGGAATTTGACTTTCTTAGGGGTGACTGGCTTTTCTGCAGTCTCCGCTTTGAGGTGCTGTGTCAGTCAAAATCCATTTGGATTGTGCTAATATTTTCCTGATTTGGCCTCTTGCACCTTAATTAATAGAGAATGTAAACTAAGGTCCAGGTACTACATAATTCTCTCTGGAATGATAATGAGTATCTGATGGTAATATACTACATGGCAAATGCAGTGCTTTTCTTCTATATGGCTCATCTTCATTTTCACATTGGAAAGATGATAAACTTACCCAGAGAACTTCATTATTTTCCCAAAACTGAAATATGGAAGCTGTTTTGTTGTTGTTTCTATAGAGAGTACAAACCTTGTAGGTAGTACTTTTTTTCTGTATATACTGTTAGTCAAAACAGTATATATTTCTACTTTTATTGAACTGTAACCCTTGCCTAATACTTTCTTAGCTTTATTCTGGTAGATTATTGCTTTAATGCTAGCATATCCTGTCATGAACGAGCACGGTTAGTGACAATATGTTGATATGGTAGAATAACGGTGTTCACATTGACCCTCTTCAAATCTGACATGGAGAGTGTTTTAAGGCTAAGCAGAAGGTGATTACCTACTAACTGTTAGCGGAGCACTTACAGGTGATTTGGTACAGATTGAGCACTCCGTTCCCTGCTGGATACTTGTGTTCTCTTAAGGTAAAAATCTGTGGCGTTGGCAATTAGTTGTTGTGGAAGCAAGTGGAGTCTTTCCAGGCAAAAAATAAATCTACAACTGTTATGACCCATATAAATTGAGGTTTCAGGCCTTCAGAAGATCCAGTGAAGAAAAGGTGGTCCAGATCAATCCTCGTGCTAAATTCTAGTGCCTTATCAAGATGCCTAATTTAGAGAAATCTTTTATTTAGGCTCCCCTATAGACAGAGGGCAACTTATTCCATCTTAATCTGAATTGCTGCTGAAATTCTCTCTCTGACTCTCCATGCAGTGCAGAGGGAACCTGAGATAAATGGATGTCTAAGCTAGAAGATAAAGTGCCTGAAGTTAGGAGAGAAAAATTCTTGTCTGTGAATCTGCTGTTACCATCATAGTTTTCTAATACACTGTTTTTCAGTGACATTGCTGTCTTTAGTCACACACTTCCCTATGATCTGTTATCTGTAAACAGCAACAATATGTCTTGCAATTTACAACATAAGATGATTCAGAAGCTTAAGTAACGATTCTTTGTATGGAAAGAAGGATTCCTAGTCGATATGATGTGCATATATATATATGCAAAATCATTAGCAGTCTCTGGATGCTTGTAGAGAGAAGACGAAGTACCAAAATGGGAATAGAAATTTTGGGGTGTTACATAATTCTCATATCAGAAAGTGACAATGTTTCAAAAAGCACCATAAAAACACAATGATGTAGTAATAATCAGAGTAATTGTGAAATACTAATGATCATTAAATCATCCTACAATAATTTTCAATTTCCTGTTGCTTCTGTGGCTCTTGCCCCATGGAGGTTACAGGAGCTCCAGCAGCTGCTCTACTATCTGAGCAATGTATTTAAGAATTACAGAAGTTTGGTTTTAACCCACTAGACATAATTCAGGATCTGGCTAGTTAGTTCTGGGGATAAAACAGTACCCAACAAAACCTGTGTTGAGAAGCGTGTTAGTCTGTAGGCACTGAAAAGCTGAATGAGTTTTATCAATTCCTATCTTTACTCTCCAAGGAGAGAAACCCTTTAGTTTCCTCAAGTAGCTCTAATATATTCTCTCCTGTTTAATTTAAACAAGGAGGCAAGGGGGACTTGGAGGGGCAGAGGCTGCAGCCTGTGGTGTGTCCATGCAGACACATGAACAGAGGTAAAGCAAATGAGAGCATCTGAGGCCCATCATGATCTCAAAAACTCACTTTTCAAAGTCCCAGGGAAACAGTGTCATGCTCCAATGGAAATTATTGCACTGGAAATCATGCCATGGTTCATCAAGGAGCTGCCAGAAGTTGTTTTCCTGCGAAAAAGAAAAAGAAAAAGAAAAAAAAAAAGAAAGAAAGAAAGAAAGAGAAAGAAAGAAAGAGAAAGAAAGAAAGAGAAAGAAAGAAAGAGAAAGAAAGAAAGAGAAAGAAAGAAAGAGAAAGAAAGAAAGAGAAAGAAAGAAAGAGAAAGAAAGAAAGAGAAAGAAAGAAAGAGAAAGAAAGAAAGAGAAAGAAAGAAAGAGAAAGAAAGAAAGAGAAAGAAAGAAAGAGAAAGAAAGAAAGAGAAAGAAAGAAAGAGAAAGAAAGAAAGAGAAAGAAAGAAAGAGAAAGAAAGAAAGAGAAAGAAAGAAAGAGAAAGAAAGAAAGAGAAAGAAAGAAAGAGAAAGAAAGAAAGAGAAAGAAAGAAAGAGAAAGAAAGAAAGAGAAAGAAAGAAAGAGAAAGAAAGAAAGAGAAAGAAAGAAAGAGAAAGAAAGAAAGAGAAAGAAAGAAAGAGAAAGAAAGAAAGAGAAAGAAAGAAAGAGAAAGAAAGAAAGAGAAAGAAAGAAAGAGAAAGAAAGAAAGAGAAAGAAAGAAAGAGAAAGAAAGAAAGAGAAAGAAAGAAAGAGAAAGAAAGAAAGAGAAAGAAAGAAAGAGAAAGAAAGAAAGAGAAAGAAAGAAAGAGAAAGAAAGAAAGAGAAAGAAAGAAAGAGAAAGAAAGAAAGAGAAAGAAAGAAAGAGAAAGAAAGAAAGAGAAAGAAAGAAAGAGAAAGAAAGAAAGAGAAAGAAAGAAAGAGAAAGAAAGAAAGAGAAAGAAAGAAAGAGAAAGAAAGAAAGAGAAAGAAAGAAAGAGAAAGAAAGAAAGAGAAAGAAAGAAAGAGAAAGAAAGAAAGAGAAAGAAAGAAAGAGAAAGAAAGAAAGAGAAAGAAAGAAAGAGAAAGAAAGAAAGAGAAAGAAAGAAAGAGAAAGAAAGAAAGAGAAAGAAAGAAAGAGAAAGAAAGAAAGAGAAAGAAAGAAAGAGAAAGAAAGAAAGAGAAAGAAAGAAAGAGAAAGAAAGAAAGAGAAAGAAAGAAAGAGAAAGAAAGAAAGAGAAAGAAAGAAAGAGAAAGAAAGAAAGAGAAAGAAAGAAAGAGAAAGAAAGAAAGAGAAAGAAAGAAAGAGAAAGAAAGAAAGAGAAAGAAAGAAAGAGAAAGAAAGAAAGAGAAAGAAAGAAAGAGAAAGAAAGAAAGAGAAAGAAAGAAAGAGAAAGAAAGAAAGAGAAAGAAAGAAAGAGAAAGAAAGAAAGAGAAAGAAAGAAAGAGAAAGAAAGAAAGAGAAAGAAAGAAAGAGAAAGAAAGAAAGAGAAAGAAAGAAAGAGAAAGAAAGAAAGAGAAAGAAAGAAAGAGAAAGAAAGAAAGAGAAAGAAAGAAAGAGAAAGAAAGAAAGAGAAAGAAAGAAAGAGAAAGAAAGAAAGAGAAAGAAAGAAAGAGAAAGAAAGAAAGAGAAAGAAAGAAAGAGAAAGAAAGAAAGAGAAAGAAAGAAAGAGAAAGAAAGAAAGAGAAAGAAAGAAAGAGAAAGAAAGAAAGAGAAAGAAAGAAAGAGAAAGAAAGAAAGAGAAAGAAAGAAAGAGAAAGAAAGAAAGAGAAAGAAAGAAAGAGAAAGAAAGAAAGAGAAAGAAAGAAAGAGAAAGAAAGAAAGAGAAAGAAAGAAAGAGAAAGAAAGAAAGAGAAAGAAAGAAAGAGAAAGAAAGAAAGAGAAAGAAAGAAAGAGAAAGAAAGAAAGAGAAAGAAAGAAAGAGAAAGAAAGAAAGAGAAAGAAAGAAAGAGAAAGAAAGAAAGAGAAAGAAAGAAAGAAAGAAAGTCCTTCTTTTTTCTAAAAAGTTACACGGCACTTTGCGAATGTCAGTTCATTTCGCCGGATGGAGGCCGGTCTGTGCAGCACATGCAGAGGCCTGCTGCGCTTCTGGTTAGGGATAGCCTGGCGTTGGGGTTTGCAGGGACGGTGTCCCCATGAGCCACCGGCTCCAGACACTGCCCTGTCTCTCCAAGAGCCGCTTCAAGGCGCAGGGTTGCAAACAGCAGTAGGAAAGTGCCACCTCCTGGCCGAAGAACAGATCTGCTCTGCTCCCAGGCAGCAGCTCTAGAGCAAGGCAGCCACCGTGGAGCAAAGAATAGAGCAGGTCATTATTATAGCTGCTGCCATCTCTATTTTTACTTAATAAATAATGTTTGCTCTTGACATCTAATTGCTTTCCACTAGCATCATACACTAACCTGGAAATCTTCATGCTTTACTGCTAATGTTTTGTTAGCCACATTTTTTTGTTTCAGAGTTGAGCTGCAGTAAATAGCTCTTTAGAAGTGAAAACCACTATTTTTTCAGTGATTTTTGTCTTTAATAAAGCAATCTATGAATATTCATTAGCTAAATGAGTATAGGGAAATATACATCTGTAGTGATCTATATTAATAGCATCTTTATTACCTTATCATGATGCTATGTGGCATGCAAATAACTACTCAGCATGACACAAAGACTAAACTTAGCAGGAAAAGTAGGATTTCATATATTATAACACAGATGGCAAATTGAAACATTCAGTTTCTTTTCAGTATCAGAAAACTGATAGGCAGCTTAATGTGCTGAGTGTCTGAAAGGCAGCAGGATAGTTTTGTTCAGATAACCTTTATAATATTCTTGAACCAATGAATTTCCTGGAAGTCTTTAGAAAGTCACCACAAAATTTTCTTGATTGAAGTATTATGTATCAGGAACTGATGAACAGCCCTGGTAGTGAGAGCAGAGGGCATTGAACAGCCGAGATTTCTGTGGTGGTGTTTGTTTGGCTCAGCTGGTGCATCAGTTTTGTGCTCTTAGACCACCTGAAACTTCACAAACAGCTGTAACATGGGACAAAAAGACTCTCTTAAAGGTGGTCTGACACTTAGTAACTCAAACAGATGGGTGATTTTCTTTAGAGCCTCGGGCCTTAAGGTGTGATACTAGAAAGAAGAAAATGAAATAGACTGGCACCTCTGTTTTTCACAAGTAGGGTGTCTGCGGATGTAAGGGATAAAAGTGAGAAAAAAAATCCCCTCAAAAGAAAAATAAAACCAATAATTTTACAAGTGTGTTGACGACAAGATACCCAGCCTCGATCATGCTCATAATTCAGTCAGTTGTTTCTTTGCCATCGGCTTTAATTTCCCCTCAAGGGTCTTCAGTTATTCATCAGTGTTGTGGCATTCTCCCTTCTGCTGATTGGATTTCTTTCGAATGTTATGTTAATATTGACTTCTTCCAGAAATGTTTTCTGGGGAATTCTGCTCAGTAGCAATCAGTGACAAACAAAATGCAGCAAAATTAGTGCACCACATCTCCGAGGCAGCACATCTGTCTTTGGACTGCCTTTCTGTAACTCTTTCCATAACATGATGATTAGGATAAGTAAATCTTTATAAGCCTGTGGCACTGGATCCTTCAGTCAGAAAATAGGACCTCAATAATTGAATGATCTGCAAAGATAAAATCACAATAGTATGAGTCTAGAAAACAGTGGGTAGGTCTGAATGACATTGCTGAGTGTCATAACAAAAATGTTCGTTATTCTTGGCTGTCACATGGTCTAGCTCTGCTGTGCTGTTTTCTCTCTGTATTAAAGAATATTTTGTAACAATAGGGAGTCTGTGACTTAAGTGGTCATACACAAGTGAAGTCTCATGAGCTTTTTTTTTTTCACCATCATTAGAGAAGATAGAACAATCAAACAGTGTTTTGACTTGGGTTATCAACTCTTATCAATACAGGACGCATTAACTGTATGAAATCACTGGGATGACAAATGAAGTCAAGAGTTACACAACCCTGCACCACGCTTCCAAAAAACTCCATCTTCTGATATCCAAGATCTAGCAAGTGTTATTAGACATATGCTGTATCATTGTCTCACTTGCTATAGTTTGCAGCATATGTTCTAGAATGTTCAACATGAGATAATTTATTCTTATGGATACATTTATTGAAAGGTAGCATAATTTAGAGTTTCCCATCCTTGGAACACAAAATTATGCTTTGTTTCCTCCTCCCTGTACAGTAATTTGCCTCTTCTGGGCAGACTTACCGATACTAAATATGAGTATCACCCTGATAATGATACTGAAGAAGTAACTACATCACAAGGTAGACCAGAGATCCATCTGCTCCTCCCAAAGAAGTCTTTCAGTTGTTTGTGATGACACCATCTTGATATAAACATCTTATTATGATGATGTTGTACTATAATTATTACAGTAATATCCAAATCCAGCTTTTATCTGATTATAGCCCTTAACAGATCACCGGATGTCGTGGAACGAGTGGTGGTGGGGGGGCGGTGAGTGACACAATGCACTTCACTCATGGGAAAGAAATAGGAATAGGTTTTATTGGTAATGACAACGGTTTCACAAGATTCTATGGCAAGGTCACTTATTAGTTACTGCATGGAGGTTCAAGATATACACAGAATTACCAAAGACAACCTCCCCTTGGGTCACGATAGTCACTTATCACAAATCTGTAGTGGGAAGGATCCCCAAAGAGTATCCTTGAGAGGCGCCCCTGCTCAAGGGCAGATCCTGGCGTGAAGCCCGCTGCCATGCAAGGAGAGCTCAATGGGCTCTTGGGCTGTTCCCGTGTTTATGAGATAAGATGACTGACTGATAGTCGTTCTTTCAACTCAGAAATGACCTTTGACAGTGTATGCGCAATTAGCCATCAGGATGCAGCCATCAGGACTGTTATTGGCCGTTAATGTCTAAGTGGGGGAAGAAATCAGGGAGGCAACTATCGGGATCAGATAATGTGGTAGTTAACACCTCAATAGAGCTGTGTGTGAGAAGTCAGGATGAGCTGGTGAAGGAGCATATCCGTCACAGCAGGGAAGGGAATACGGACATGCCCCAGGGATAGCCACCACGGCTGGAGCCACCATCCTTGAATTAGATTTTCTTTCAGACAAGGAATATTAACCATATTGGTAGTGTTTTCCTTAGTGAATGTATGTATGTGAATGTATAAGCTTTTCAAATTCGTCTAAACTTTGACCAACATGCTGCAGCTTCTTAGTTTAATTGCATAAAATGGGAACGTTACAACCTAACAATAGATACATAAAGTAAATATAATTTTGCCTTCATTGGATTTTGTCATCTGCCACTTCTACAATTCTGAGAGCCCATTTTCAGGTACTAACTTTCTCATCTTACTATGCACCTGTTTTCGTTTTCATGTTGAACAATATAGAATTTGACCCTGATCCTTTTTACGTACTGAAAGCTGACCATTTTTTCCTGATCCTAGATTCTTGCTAAAGCAACTTTTTTTTTTTTTTTTTAATTGGATATTGTCAAAATTCAACTCGTCTTGATTCTTTGTCACAGTATGTCACATACAGTTATGTCTGTTGATTTTATTCTGTATTGGTGTTTCTACCAATTTACTCATGGAGACATCCAGTTTACTGGAATCCTGGAGCCCTCCCAATAGAATTATCACTGTTTTATCTGGTCATCTACCTGTCACAGATGCTTTCCGTGTTTGGTTATTACCTTTCACATTTTGAATAATGGGTCTAGTCCTGCGGGATGATCCCATCTTTCTTTTTGCTCTTTAATCATACTGGTCTGCCTTTCATTTTCTTACATTTCTTTGACAGCAACACAAGATGCTTTTTACTTTTGCTACAGCATTTTTAAACACCCTCTGGGTTGTCTGCAAGCCTCTAATTATTAAGGTTGCTGCTGCTTATTTCTTTTTAAGAATTGTCATTCTGCTCATCTTTCCGTTTAGAAACAGAATTTTGCTGCATCCAGCTAAAGCAGGACAAGGAACCTTTCTTGCTGTCTTACAGTCAGAACTTCTTTTTTTAAAAAAAACTACAGGAAAAAATACCAAAATGATCTGCTTCTTTAATTTACATTTTTCCCACTTTGCTGTAAGTTTTCAAACAAAAGGTTATTCGGAACTGAAACACAGACTCCCCCCTCCACTAGAATATTCTACTTGTGAATGGTCTACTCACTTCAGAAATAAATCTTCTATGGTGAAGGGCTCAGTTTTGATAAATTAACATTTTCACCAAAAAAGGACAGAAAACATCCAGTCATGTCTGAGCTCCCCTTTCCTTTGGCACAAAGCAGAACTGACAGCTGACCTGATGTTGGAGGTGCATCTGTCCATGGGAGTCTGCGTCCTTCCAGGTGCCTGTCTGCCTCTCCCGTGCTCCTGGGCGAGGGGATAGGAGGTTCAGACAGATAAGAACTGACAACTGATGACTCACTTGCTGCCGTGCAGTTTATTGTAATTGTTTCATTTGTATACAGTTGTTTCATATATATGTAGTTGTTTCATGTGGAACTAGGTAGGCATGTAAAGTTATCAACATTTGTCACTGAGTAAAATCTCTAGTGGATGACGTTATTTTAACATTGGTGAGACAAAGTACCAGTATGAGCTACGAAAATATAATAATTACATCTGTTTGTGAGGACAGTAGGAGCCAAGGTAATGATATATCCTTAGGTCTTAAAAATCACTCCTGATACCCTTGATTAATAGCACATACCTATTTTCTCTTTATGAAAAGAGTAACATTGTTTTAAGTATGTTTTGACAACTTAAGTGTTTTTAAAAAACTAACATTCTGTCTTAGAGCCCGATACACCCTGCTTAGCTTTCAGCTCCATGTAGGCTGTTATTCCTCTGCTGTAAGATACGTACTGTTTCATCATAGGCACACAGGATACACAGACACAACAGATCTCTAACTTGGACATTTCAACTAGAAGGTATGAACTAAGGCCAGATGCAAAGGAGTTTTTAGAAAGGAATTAGTCAGACATCACTCCCGTAGTTGATTTTACCTAGAAACACACAAAGTTTCACATGTGAAAACCACTTTGGTGCCCAAGCAGCTTGAAGGGCTTGGGACTTTAGTGGTACCTGCAGGTGGTCCTTGTGACGGGTTACTTATGCAGACAAAGAAAAGAGGAAATGAGACTAAATGAGACTCAGTGTCTGATTTCACTCCTCCAAAATGAGAAACATAAATACACTCTTCACATTACAGAATCTTTGTGATTAACTTTATTGGAATTATTTGCAAGTACAATATTGCCAGTTCCCATACTCATACCATTAATCCCCGTATTATTGCATTTACAGTAAACATACAGGAGACAATATTCCATTTTCAGTACTCATCTTACTGCTCAAGCAGAACCATAAAACATAGGCTGAGTGAACACAGACTATAAAATCAGAATGTAAAATAAGGCAAGCGTGGTAAAAGCATTACGCTCAGTATTTTTTCACTAAGAAAACAGCTTTTGCTGTCAAGATTCCTTTGAAACTCCTTCACAAACATACGTCAAAAGATAAAGTTGAGCTTAACAATATGGCAATTGAATCCCTTCCTTCAAGGCACTGTTGCATAACTTTTAATGTCAACTTGAGAATAATTCAGCAAGCAAGTCAGCTAACAAACTTCATACGGTGTACTTTTCCCTGGAAGCTTTGTTTAACAAAAAGACTAACTTCTTTTTACATTAGACTAATGTTTCTATGTGGAAGAAAAAAATCATTATTTTAAGTAAGATAGAACAAATGGTACAAGTTTGAAGTCTTGCAGAACTCATCTAAAACTTAGTGTAATCAATTAGCAACCTTAAATTAAAAGAAATCAAAGACAATTTCAGTAAAAAAAAACAAGTCGTAAAGCTTGGATCTTGGATTATCTTCTTTCATGAAGACAAAGATCACAGCAGCAGCTCCTCCTCATGTTCCTGCAGTCACTCCCAGCTGCTTTTCCCTTCAGTGCTTGGCCCTTCCCAATTGATTCCAGCTGGGACTCCCACAAGGAACAAGCTTGGGGTCCTGCTGGGCACTCCATGGCAGGCCCAAAACCGGAACGAGTTAGAGAAAGGCCCAGCTGAAACTTTTTTCCTTATAGCAAAGACACCACTTTTTTTTTTTCTTATTTTTATTGTGTGTCTGTCAATAGTGCCAGATAGTTTTAAGAACAAATTTAGAGGCAGAAGAAATTTCCGTTGTCTGAAAATTACTTTAAATGCACATAGATATCACTTTTAATATGGATCCTGTGCTGTGGGCTTTTTCACTCTTCCTCAAGATTTTGTGTCAAACAACCTACAACTATTTAATTACTCTGCTCTCCACATTGACAAATTCTTATTTCTCCATCCTAAGGAAATATTTATATGGTTCTCTATGTAGGCCCAAATTTGGAAACTCCTCTAACATCTATCATGCTTCCTTAGCAATATGGTCTCACAGGGGCTTAAGAAAAAGAAAATAAAGAAAATGGATGAATTTTTAGTGACCAGTTTAAAGCATTAGGAAACAGGACCCTTCAGGCTTTGTTGATGGTACTTCAGCACAAGTCTTTCCTTCTGAGAATGAACTGAGGTTCTTCCTGGTATTGTAGGTTATAATATATCGTGTCTTGCACATAAGCCATATTTGATCATGGAAGACAAGAGACAAAGAAGTGTAACAGAATCATTACAAATCAAAGCTGCAACTCAAACTAATTTTGGGCATCCTGGCACTTAATGCAATGCTGCACATGAGGGAAAAGTACCTAGAGAATTGCTTTGGCTCTCATTTGGCAATCTCTTTGCTTGAAGCAGATGGAAAAAAAAGTCCCTGACTTGAGTTTTTGTAAAGCTTTTGTTATTAAAGGCATTTATGCATTCTAAAACATACACAAAAAAAACTGCAATAGAAATATTTTGAACATATAAAAATATATATTTTGAATGAAATATGAATTTATACATCCAGAGCTTTCTTCTGGAAAAAAAAAAGTCTTCCAGGAATAATAAAAAAGCTTTTATTTGCCTTTGGAGTTATGAGAGTTAATTGTGCTGTTATTTAATAGTTATCATGTAGTAGTTGTTATTCCCTCCTCAAGGGGAGCCCAAAAAAGTTTGAAGCTCAGTAGTGGCAATCAGGATATGAGGGCTGAAACTACTTTTTCCCTCCTCTCAGATAGTATGCCTTTTCATACTATGCCTATGCATTTTTTGTTGTGAAAATATATTAACTTCATTTTATGCAGGATCCAATTCATAGATCTGTAAGTAAACTTACATTTTTTATTACTAGGTTTCCAACAAAAAATATATATATTTTCTACAAAAAAGTGATAATCTTGGAATGATACATTTCAAACAATCAATATACAGAAGTATTTTTAAAAAAATGCGCAAAGATTTACTTGTTATAACAAAAAAGTTGTCATATCAACAATATAAATTCATATTAAAAGACTGCAAATGCATTTCAGTTTGTATAGTGCATAGAGACTCCAAGGCCAAATAAATAAAACAGGATCTAGGTAAGGGAAATCTTTATCAGTGTTCAGCCCTCAAGTGAATCAGTTTATGCATCCATACTGCCCATTGCTTTTCATTTGGGTTTTAAAAGTTCTACAAATTAACGCTACAAAATGAAGCATTAATAGAAAACAAACAAACAAGCACAGGTAAGACTGTATCTTCCCCTCTCTTCCAACAAAATACCCTGAGAGAGCCTTTCTAATGTTTCTAAACCCATAAAAGCTGAAAAAAAAGAATTTATTACCATTTCTCTCTTTTATTTTTTTAATCTTTCTCTATTTTACGCACACTTTCCTCTCAAAAGAGGAATGGCTATTTGAGGCTGTGCAGCTGAGGAGATGCCTTTTCTTTTCTCTTGACTAAGGAGCTTGCAAATGCCACCTGGCCTTTGCCTGGCTCTCTTACATTGTTGCTGAAGGGAGGAACATTTTTGAGTATATTTTTCCCTTAAAAGGCTACTAATGTAATCAGTGGGTTTTCCATTAGCTGTGTAATTTTTATTTGCTGAATATATGATGCAATAAATTGGTGCATTTCAAATTAGAGCAGCTAGCACTTCTATAGCAATACGTAGAGTCATAACAGCAGTATTACAACCGCATAAGACACAGAAAATGCTCTGCTGATTTATCCTATTACCCTAAAAAAATTTAGCTGCTCAAGACTTCCTCTGTGTTTGGATGGGGACTTGTTAAAGAGTATGCTACAGGAAACAGGACTGCCAACTGGACCAAAGACCAGCTGCGTATTAATGCAAAAGTTGCAGTCATATGAACCATATAGCCACACTTCTAAAAGGTCTGTCTTCTATACAAATTAAAATCCTAAATGTACTCACCTGTGGCACTCACAGACTGGAGGGTAGTTTGTGCAAGAGTTGGGAATTAGCTCAGTTATATTCCTCTAAGATATTGTCTCCTTTTTGCTTGTTTGCTTTCAGCTGTTCTGAAGTATTGCTGTTGTAATTTACTCACACGGTGTTTAAATGCTTAGGCTATTTAGAATTACAGCACAGTAGCAGAGTCATTTGGAAAGGCATTTTAAAGACAGTCATATCTTAAATACTCAGAATATACCTATATTTCTTCTGGGCTTAAATGACTCTATGTAGAAGTTAAAATAAACTCATTTTATGACTCTTCACAGCAAATTGCGAAACTGTTAATCTTTCATTTAAATAATGATAATGATTTCCCTTTCACCTATTCTTTGGTAAAAAAAAAAATGGCTGTGTGTCACATTTGCCTAATCTGCTAGAAAAAGGCATTTTCTTTGGTGAAAACAATTTTTTGATGCAATGAGTTCTGCTTTATAACAAGTCTTCAATATTCACTTTTAGATAATGGGCCCATTTTGCATTACCCATCCATTCAGTGAACACAAAATTAGTCCCAATTTAGGGCACAAAAAAATCAAGCAGATCAGTCATAAAATAACTGCAAGCATGGTTGCATAAAGATTGCCTTTCAGTAGCAAAAGGCCAACATCGATCTTACTGACAGCAAAGGTCTAAATGCAGTATACCAGAATACAATGTTGTCTGTATAAAATTAGTATTTTCACAGCCATTTTAAAAGCATCTTATTTCTCACAAGTAAGTATAGAGAGGTGTATGTAGACACACAGGGGATGTTTAAAATGCATAGCTGCATACATCTTCTGGAGCTTTGTAATGGTAGCACAGCATTCCACTTCTGTTGGCTTAAATCTGAATTAAAGAAGAAAAAGCACATTATGACATGAATTATTTTATTTCTCTTTCCCCTTATTTGTTTGAAACTAAACTTTCAGTTGCACATTTATACTTGGCAAAATTTTCGAATGGTCCAGTCTGAGAGGTGTTTAGGTACCTACTGAAACTGGATTCACAACCTGGTGAGTCCTTGGTAATTCAGTAAGAGCCATGTGCCAAAATGGCTTGATAAAAACAGGAGCTTGAATACAAAATGGAGTAAGTCCTTGCTAGTCTGTCACAGCAACCATCTGAAAGCTCAGCAACATGAGAAACAGGAGAAAATACACTCTTGAAACGGATTGTTCTCACTCGTTTTCTTATTTGTTACTCTCCCCATACAAGCTTTACCTGACAGTATTCCCTGTCTGTAGCACACACAGGTTATGGAAACAGAATCACACGGAATCACAGAATGGTGGAGGTTGGAAGGGACCTCTGGAGATCATCTAGTCCAACCCCCCTGCTCCAGCAGGGACACCCAGAGCACAGGGCACAGGAAACAACCTTCCTTCAAGCGGAGGGCCTACGAGGAAGCGCTACCAGCAGCGACACCAATGCAGAGGCACTCGCATCGGTGCCCCTCGTGTGACAGATGGGGTGGCAGATGCAGAGAGGAAGTGGCAAAGGGAAGTGGCTACTGTGCAGGACTGGTCCCCACGGGGCAGAACAGCCGCTGACGAGCATGTTCAGCTGGCAGGAGTTGAAGAAGGCTGTAAGTGAATGGCAAAGAGGGTAGGGAACCAGCGAAGCTCCCTGTACAGCTTCCGCAGGGTTAGTATCTTCTGCTTTCTTCTGCAACTAATCCCTTCATATAATAAGCTCTGTCTTCTTATCTAGAGTTCTTTAATTCGTTGTTTCACATGTCTGGTAACAATGCCAAATTTTCCCTATTTTGGATTCTCCTCTTGCTATTTTACTTGCATCCTTCCTCCATAACCTAACTCAGCATCCAAAATTATAGCTTGAGATAGCAAGACTTCAGCTTCATCAGCAGTCCTTATGGATCTCAGCATTTACATTAGCATTCACAGAAGTGTTTCATGACTAAGAATGAAGTGATTAATTAGGTTAGTATGGGCCTTATTTTAAAGAGCTGAATGGATGTACCAAACTATTAAACTGCAGTGGTGATAATGATGGTAGTATTCAATTAAAAGGTGCTGGACTTACTCTCTTACTGTGATTAAATCAGCAATCACTATAATAACTACAGTTTTTGTTTGTTTGTTTTATAAACAGTAATTCTACTACACTGCTCCCACAAACAGACTGGGATGGCATAATGCATTTTATGATCCTTTTAGACTGTCTAAGGAAAAAGAAATCTTCAGGCTATTTCATCCCTTACTTACCTCCTTTTAGGAAGGGGTTTATATTCTCCTGTGCCTAGTGCTGCTGCTTTCCATGCCATTGCTTTCTTCTGATTTACTGAAAGAAATTAAATTCCCAAACATCTTTCAGAATGTAGGACCAGCAGTTCCACAATCAAATCATAGAGCACATCTAGAATATATTTGATTTTTTTTTGTCTTCTGATTTATAAAAGAGAAAAAAAGAATTTAGAAACAAATACACTGACTTAACTTTCAAATAATTAATGAAGGCTCAACACAAAAAGGCTTCAAAGTCTGGGGAAAAGTTGTAAGAACAGTTACAATAATTGCATTAGTATAGTGCTGTTTGTTATTTCATTCCACATGGTCTGAAAGCATCATCTCAGATCATTGCTTCTTTTGAAGTATTGGCAATTCACTAACATGGTGCCGCTCACAGATACGACTTGGTCTAGGTCTGCACAGCAGGTCTTTCCGGCTGACAAGTCACCACCCTCCTACCTGCTGTTGGATACACACCTGCTCCCTATCTATCTTCTGTGTGACATTCTAATGACACTTCATCAACCAAACTCAACTGTGTTACACAGCATCACTTGACATGGTGGAGCAGAAGTGCTCCTTTAGAGGCATCCCCTCTGGCTTACCAATCTAGGCAGAATTACGTGGTTTAATAGATTTTTCTCACAGGGATTTAACTAACAAGGTAGAACTCCATAAAGATCAATAAACTTATCAAGTCCCATGGCTTCACAAGTACGCCACATCTCATAAGGCATGGAAACATATCACTAGTGCACTAGTGACAGTAACAGTTTTAATGCAATTTCAGGATGTTTATAAGAAGCAGGACTATGCGACACAAGCAGTTATTGAATTCTCAACTTAAGACATATCCCCAAACGTTCCAGAGTATAATAGGATACTCTATTCCCAAGATATATTCCCCTTATAGTATAACTGAATTACAGTTTTGTAACTGCTTAGAGAAGAAAAGCAAAGGAAATAAATAAAAAACATTTTTAGCTAGCATTGAGAAAAGAATGGGGAAATGAATACAGCACAGGATAACAGAAAAGTTCACAGCAACAAGAGATTCAAAAGAAGATTGGTACCACTCAGAGGGACAAAGCAGGATCAGCATAGGAGGGAAAAAGGGCTTGAGAGAGGGAAAGCTGGAGAGGGTTGTAATGTACATAAAGAGAACCGCAACTACTGAAGGGCATCTTGAAAGGAAATAAAAGGTAACAGAGGCCAAAGGAAATGACTGCGCTTTGGGGGTGGGTAGAAGGGGAAGGAAACAGTTTCTCAAAAAACGGAAGGTTAGCAAACCTTTCACAATCAGGTATTATTTATACCCGACACAGAAAAATAATGCCAGATGCCAAAGTTTCAGTAACTACACTTGAAAAATTATGTTTTGACCACATATTGGCAAAATTTAGATGCAGGTTAACATGAGCAAATCATGCCTGAAATACTCCTAAAAAAGCTTTTCTGGAAAGTTTCTACTTGAAAATGATTAGTTATAATCATTTAGGCAAAAGACTTAGTTATAGCCTTTTAGAATGAGTTTACACCAAGGTCACTTGGTGCTCTGACAATAAACCAAAAAAAATTCCAAAACATAACATTAAGTACTAGGCAGAAAACAACATTCTGCACCTCATGGAACTAAGAAAGCTTAAGGACTATAACTTTCTATAGTACACTGGAGTATGCAAAAGAGGAAATTTTTAAATACAGTATACAAGTTCATTACTCACAGTTGCTCCACTTGTTCAAATTCTTTTTCATCTTCTGCATAACAGAAAAAAAGGATTATATAAATCTCTAAGTTTAACATACACATTAAATAATTCAAAGAAAGAATAATTATGTGCATAAAATAAGTGAAGCAAAACAAAATCCTTGTTTGATACTATTTCTTTGTACTAAACTTATTATTCAAATTATCCTGCTTCTCTGCCCATCTGGAAATACCTACAAGTTTATCAAGAACTTGATTTTGATCAGGCTCTATAAATCTGATTTTTTCCTGTACATTCCTGTATTTCACTTTTGTTTGATTCATTGCATCCAAGTTGACTGGCATATGTGTGCCTTTCAGCAACAAAGATTAGTGCATTCTGTTTTAATGTCTACATTTTCCTCCTTGCACATTTTCCTTCTCACACTCTCACCAAGATAAATAACATTTGGTTTCATTTGCAAGTATCCCATAAGCAGGTATAGCCTCCTAATGTCTTCTTTTATTCTAAAAACAAAGTTAGTAAGGACTGAGAGTTAGTACCAGACCCTTTAAGGGAAACTTATTTCATATTGAAAGCACTTCCTAGTTGAATTTGAGACTCCTGTAGCAGATTTTAAGGCTTAAGTAATGCAATATTCTAGGTACATAATTGTTTTATAGGAGAAAACATACAGAAGTAGCTACTAAACTGAACTTACATGAAGGGGTATGAGCTGCCTTTTACTTTTGCCTGTAATTTCAAATGAAGAGCTCTAAGGCACTAAATTCAATATATTACATTAAAAAAAAAGAAATCCTACCTGCACTCTTCACTTTCTTTTTGGAATATACCTCACAAAGGAAAATAATGGCAACAAGAATAACAACTTCAGCCACTATTGCTAGAAATGGTGTGAGTGGCACCATGAAGGTGAGAACTGTAAGCTTCAGCTTTCCTCTACTTTTTCCTAGCTTAAAAACAGCTTCACACCAGTAGGCACCACCGTCTTTCTTGGTGAGCTTCAGTATCTTGAGATGGGTTGTGTTGGCAGGTACTCGATCAATTACATATTTGTCAGACAGCAAAGATTCATTAATGGCAATCTAAAAACAGAAAAATACATTAGGAAGGCTTAATGAGAAAGTGTTTCATCAAATTTTGTTATCAACATTTGTAATTTTATATCAAATTCTATCTAGAAAGATCTAAAATGAATTAAGAATAAATGTCATTTGTAAAGCATTTCTTTAAGGGAGGGATTTATCTTAGCTACTTACCCTACTAGTAGCTACTTACTTTATAATCAGTGAAGGAAAATGCACTTTTAGGGAGCAAATCATCTGACCTACCTTGCTTAATTCATTTGGGATGAGATGAGATGCCTTTGACTCTGTTGATTCCCCACTGACAAAAGCAGCCTTACATGTTAAGATCTGATGACCAGGGTTTACCACAGGACAAATAATATGCTCCAAAGGAAGCGGAGCTGGGAATGCCCCTGCACTGGGAAATGAGTCAATATCGCCTCAAGAGTCAGCGCTGCGAAGGCAGTGCAACATTTTCCCTCCAGCAGTGCAGAGGAGGCCGCATCTCTTTGCCTCCACTTCACAGACGGTGCTTCTCCCACTAGAGGCCTAGAACAACGCGGCCCTGCTGCCAAGGCTAGTGGGGATCCTAGAAGGAGTGAAACTGCCGAGCTAGAGCTTTCCAAAGCCCTCAGCAGACAGCAGTTGAGAAGGTTACACACTCCTCCACAGCAGAACTTCTTTCAGGCCCAGTGCCTCAAAGAGGTGACACTGGCTGGGAAATACACGTTAGTTAGGAAAATAAGGAAGAGGCACATGCTTAGGTTAGGTCACTTTAATCTTACTAACATCGCAACTAAAAAGGGTTCTGCTATGAGATTGCCTGCTATCAATGAACGAGCTTCAAGAAATAGAGCTACTATTAATATAGGAAAAACAAACACCTCAAGACTAATCTGATTTGTTTTATTCTTATCTGTCTTTAATTTTCTCAGGGAAGGAACTTAGTAAGAGGAACAAGCTCCCTTCTTCAAATACAAACCAGAATGAATCAAACCAAAATGAACACCTTTATGATAACCAATATTTTCAAATGACATATATGACTTTTTTTTCCATGTTCAGAGGTTTACATTAACACTGATGGAAATGCAATTTGTAGAACCTACAGCTAGAAGCCATTATACCTTACAAACTGTTTGTACTTGTTTATTGCCATATTATTTTGTTTGCTGAAAAGACGGGAATCTTACCTGTTCACTTCCGTTAGTCAGGTACCAGTTCCAAGTGCTGGGAGTATAATTTGAACTTTTACATATCATCACAACTTTATCTCCTTCATAACTGATTATTGTTTTTTCTTTTCCTTCAATTTTTGGTACTAAGAATAAGTAGAAAAAAAAAAAGTGTGTAAGACCTACGGGTTTTAACTACAATATTAAAAAAGATGAAACATCTGATCCATTTCCTTTCCTTGAATAGCTCATGGATAACTATGTCATTTGGGAATTATGATTTAATGAAGATTCATTTCAGGCTGATGTTCTTCATACGGAATTTCTCCAGAAGGCCACAGGAATCCTGTTTTCAGTAGCCAATCTTGAAAACTAAATGAGAATCAGATTGTGGCAGCTTTTCCTCCCTGCCCTCTACAACAGCTGAAAACTACATTGCTTCAGTTCTACTGAATTTGAAATGATTTTTTTTTCCTGCAATTTTACTCTATCAGCAAAACTGACAGACATCTATTCTAGCTGTAATGTTATCAGCAAGTTGCATGTGCAGAGTGTGTTTTTTTAAAATTAACTAAGACAAACTGCGAGAGTTGAAAGCTTTGCAGCTCTATATGTTTTCTTTTCTGCAGGCATGAGTAAAAGTTTAATCCTTCTTAAAATCTGCAGTGTTGTGCTGGGCACAGATGAGGGGACAGAAGGCAAGGGGAGAGGGGTGGCACACATCCA
Source organism: Tinamus guttatus (assembly GCF_000705375.1). Next base: position 352,026 of record NW_010585029.1, on the reverse strand, counting down.
AAAATACCTAGCTCTTGCCTAAAGGAAATACCTTTGCAGAAGGTGCTTGACAGTAGTGATGATTTTAGCCACTGTATATAGTAAAAAGGTCTACCAACACATTAGCCATCAGTGGGAGAATCACTCTCACTGCATGGGAATTCTGATGGGAAGACTCAAAGCTCTCCTTCCCACCTTCTTTACACTATTAATCTTGAAAAATGACAAGCCACCACTTGGTGTAGCATCAGACAGGGCTACATTTGACCAGTGCTAAGCAACTCTCCCATCTTGTAGTAAGTCAGCCAATTCTACACACAGAGCTCTAGAAAAAGCAACTTCCCTATCAATAAATTCTTGCCCTTATTAAAGTAGCTACCTTCGTGCTTTCAGAGAATAAGGCATCCTTTGACTTAAAATCAAAACAAGAAAACTATAGACTTGCATAGCTGTTCAGCTAAATCTTACCCACATGTTGACAAGAAAAATACAGAATCATTTTTAGAGATGAAAAGGTCTGAATAAATTAGTACAATTCTGCCTTTCCACAGTATTGCCAGCTCGTCTCCTCTGGCTGAAGGTTTGAAAGCAGATGTCAGCATTGCTATCTAAGATGTGAACATACATGAAAGAGTTTCCTGAAGATGCATGACCAGGTACTCTGTTGAACAAAGCCAGCTTGCTGCACTGAGAATTACAGAACCCTGCTTTCACTGATCAAATGCCTGCCTTGATTACTTGATTGTCTTTTTTTTTTTTTCCCTTTTCTTTTCCAAAAACTAGACAACAAGACAAAGGGGAATAGTTCCTGTACAAGCTGAAGTCTTTTTTAAAAATTAACTGAATTTCACCTATTATCATCCATGGTGAAACTAGAGCAGAAGAAAGGGCTAGCAGGGGAAAGGAACAGAAGGAAGATCCAGGTGCTCAGCTCTTCTCTCATATTACCTAGTGAGGCACATTCTACCTGAATGCACAGCATGTTCTTGCATGTGCTATGAAGATGCACTTGAGCAGTTATTTTTTGATTCAGAAACAACTGATTTTCTCCACCAAAAATGTGCCTCCATTCTACCAGGCATCATTGATCTTTGGCTGATTGAATTTCAGAAATTACATGTCATTGGCTTTGTTTTTTAAATAAAAGATCTGAGACTCCTTTAAAATATTTTTGTTGTTGGCTGTTTGCCCTCCTCCACCCCAGAAAGCTGGAGGAACAGGGAGGAAACCTGTTCTTCCTTTAGAAGAATGTAAGCATACTTGCTCCTTTGTCTGTTACCAAATTTCGATAAAAAGTGCTTTTGAGTTTTTCTTTTGAAGTTTTTGTTCCCTCTCTCCAGGTTACAGAAATGGCATTTGATAGAGATTCCCATTTAGTTTGACTCCATTAGCCACTGCTTATCAAACTAAATTGCAGTTTCCATACTATCCAGAAATGCTATTAATGGAAGATTTCAATGGAAAAGTGAAATAGTAAAATTTAACAGGACTTGCCTTGTAAATGGAACACAGCTTTGAATTCTTCTTTACCTTTAAGAGTACAAGTGTAACTTCCCAATTCATTTTCATTTGTGACTGTCAATCTGAAATATAAGAAGCTTCATCGTTTTGCTCTTTTGTTTATAATTCTTTGCTCTTAGCTATTTGTAGTAGTTATAGAGAAGCCAGAATAGATCGGCAATGTAACACAGAACATACATGGTTGAAACACTAGGATTAAGGTTTTGTTCGATCTAGAAACAGCATGACATTTTTCGGAAAAAAAAAAAGAAAGAACAGCAAATGGTTGCTCCAGAATACGAACAGCATTTTCATCCTTATTGCTCACTGGCACCCAGAGAAGACAAAATGTCTTTTCAGAAATACGATCCAATAGAATAAAAATATTTAATTGAATGTAGCTTTGCCATGCAAAATTTATACCATGAGCTGTAAATGACATGAAACTCCTTTAAGTTAAACAGTGCTTTCTCAAAGCCTTTCAGTCAATCAGTTAATACCAACACAGCACAGTTTTAAATAACTGTCCTCCAATAATTTGACAGCAGAGGAAATGCTGGACTCCATCTACTTCACAGGCACTTGGAATAGAGTTTACATAGGTTGTGCATACGAAATAGCAGAACAGTGCTACAATGTCCCCATGTTTTCACTGTAGAAATTTTATATGGACATTACTGAGATTGAGAAACTGAAAATATACAGAAAACAGCATGAGACTACCTGGCTAATACTAGGCCTTTTACAGATTTTCAGAGTCCAATTTTAAAATGTATAAATAAAGAATATTCTCTATAACATTTCTAGAGAATCCATAGAGGAAGAGATAAGAAAAGCTTTACAACAATTTAAATATTATTTTCTGTAAAGGTGAATCCTTCTTTTTTCATTTTGTTGACAACGTAGACAAACTGACCAGTGATGCCTTTCAGAGTCTTCTGAAAGGCACAGATTGTTGGGGGGAGAATGGTGATGAACGGTGGGGTTAGTTAGCAGCACAGCAGGCAGAGATCACTACTTCAACTACTGAACAGAAATACAAGCTGGAAGAATCAGATCCTTATCCTATCCTGCTGTCTGGAAGAATGCTGTTTTTTCCAGCACTAGAAGAAACAGGAGCTCTTTCTCCAGGCTCAAAGTAATTGCAATCTTCCTTCTTTTCCTTCATTATCAATACGCTGATTACAGCTATCAATTTAGCAAATGTATTTGGTTTCGACTCTTTTCCAAAATACAACATCATTAGTTTTTGGCTGTGTATACACACACGGTATACTTCACCAGAACCTACAAGTGAAACTGCCAAGACTACTTACCGGATGCTCCAGCTATTTTCAGTTTTATTGATGTGTTTGATAGTTTCATTTCCCTTCTTCCAAGCCACTTGAACAATTTTCAAATGAGGATATTTACTGGGCAGGCTGCATGAGAGCTCAACATTAGCTGGGCTGTCCAAAGTGATATGTTTTTCCAAAGAAGTACTAGAAACACCTAACAAGGGGGAGAAAAACAAACAAACAAACATCATTTTCATTTTAGGGGAAGAAAAGTCTGAAAGATTCTGTCTGAGATGTGCTTGATTGCAGGTGGATGTGATCCATGGCTGAATTTGGTAATGGGCTAAAATACAGACATTCATTTCACTGAAAGCAAGACTGGCCTATGCTTCTGTGTCATTTAAACCAACTCAAAACATATTAAGTCCATAGTTCTCACCAGAAAAATCAATACCTTCTCATTAGGCTTACTGTTTAAGCCTTCTTTTTGACTGCACTGCTATTAAAAAGCAAAATTCAGCAATAATGGAACAAGCAAATGCTACTGAATTAAATACATATTAGTAAATAAAAAATAAAAATATTACTAATGTAAAAAAGCATTAGATTGGTAAATATCTCTAAGCATCTAGTATTCAGCCAGTTAAGTTTTCCTGATATCTTGAATTTATAGGTACTGCCTTATTGTCAGTGAAATACCCTGAAACCATACTTTTCAAAACCATTTATTTATAAGGCCTTTGTCTTCTTATTAGCCTACCAACAGCATTACATATAGCAATGTGAAGATTACCAAATAATAGGAAAACTGACCCTTTTATGTCTTTTAACCAGTTTGAATATACGATATGTGCATAAATGGATAGTTTGTTTCAACAGCAAGCAGTTATGCTCTGATTTCTGTGAACATTTATGGAAAAAAAAAATAAATAAAATGAAGTTAAAACCCACTTTGTACTCTCAGATGCTAACACATTATTTCATAATTGGACTTTCCTTTTATGCCCTACTGATACAGCTGTGGTTAGTCCAGCTGAATACTCTACAAGAAATTACTATGGTCCTCACTCATAATCCCAGCCATAACCCTGATGGGTAAAAAAAATGGGCAGTTTTTTAGTTTAAATTCTTTAAAGTACAGCTTGCTGACTTACATATTCATGTCAAGAAAAAAAACATGTTGAGTGAAGTGAAAAAGCACAAGCTCCTCATATAAAATGCTTTAGGCTTTTGGGGGTCTGGCAGAGACATTTGAAGTTCATGGAACAGCACACATTGAATGCCAAGTCCAAGATGAAATATTACAGAATCCACTGACCTGTGTTTAAGTTTAGAGGTATAACACCTCAGTCTTTCACAGAAAAGCAAAATTGTAATCACATCACTCAATTATTAGATCCATTTATTAAACCTCAGCAAGTGAGCCAAACATAACTCACCTTGTTTATTTTCCTGAGTAATTTGCAAATGAAATTAGTTTCACAATAGTGCAAGTTTTGCAGTCAGATTAAAAAGTGGCTGAAAACAGAATGGATGCCATTTGAGATTCACTTCTTTAAATCTGCCTTTTAAAGGAATTGAAAATGAAATCCCTGTGTTCTTGGGGAGCAGCCATTAGAAAGAATGATACCTATGACATCTGCATCAGCAGAAAACCGCTTACCAGGAATTCGTGTACCAGAACAAGAAATAGGCACTATTTCTTTTTTTGTTTATTTCTTCTAGAAGAACATAAAGTATAAGTGCTGTGCTATTATGTCCTTAAAATATCACTCCAATATTTTGTAAAGAACTTCCAACTGACCTCCACAAATTAAAGGACTTCCCAGTGAGATCAATCTTTTAGAGTCCAGGAAGCTCATTGTAGCTTCTTACTTGGCAACTCATAGAAAAGATTGTGCGCAGTCATAGGCATTCAATTTAACTGGAAGATAAAATAGCACAATTACCAGATAGGAGTATCTCATACACGACATAAGTGAGATTAGATGGCTTCACTTTAGCTGCTTGCTTCGAGTCTTGCGTGGTCAGATCTGGACCTAATAAGGTTGAGGGAGAAGTGAAACATTATGATCCTACAGAAGTAATCAGGGAGCAGAGATTCACTATGGTATTGTTACTGTATTTTTTGACAACAGAGACTTTTCCAAAGGCTGATTCCTACAGAGATTCTTTACATACACCTTGTGTTAATGGTCAGAATTTTAAGAGTATCAGAGTTTTACAACCACTGGTACAGTGCCACTGCCATTTTAAGAGAACAGCCTCTGGCTTTTTCATATAATAATTATGAATGTTAAAAACATACTGGGAGAATGGAATAGCTACCTATTTTACAAACTAATTCAGAGAGCCACCTATAGACATTGCTAAAGCCTACTGGCTGGTCTCCAGAACTGTATGAGCTAAAAATCAATCTTTAAGTATGACTCAGAAAATTAATTAAACAACAAACCAAAATGTAAAACCAAGTAAGCACAAAGCAAGGAAAACAAATGGGATGACAGGCGGTGGTTATTCTCAGAATCACTACAAGTTAACACAGCCAGGGAGATAGATGTAGGTTATCTACTCCAGAGGCAGCTCCACTAAATGCCATGGGCTTCACTGGAATCTCATCCAAAGTTTCTCACTGCTCTGCAAAATTCTTTCTATCAGTATGGAAGGAATATAGACTTCCTTACACACACACAAAAAAAAATGTTTGACACCATCACAGACCAAAAGGTACTTCCTTCCTTCCAGAAAAGAAAATCACATTTAAATGGACTTGAATGGCGAGCAAAATCATAGAATCATAGAATAGAATCATAGAATGCTTGAGGTTGGAAGGGACCTCTAGAGCTCATCTAGTCCAACCCCCCTGCACACGCAGGGTCACCTAGAGCACGTGGCACAGGACTGCGTCCAAGCGGGTTTGGAAGATCTCCAGAGAAGGAGACTCCACA